>JAKELH010000170.1:0-148303 GCA_021525015.1 Lactarius pseudohatsudake
GCCGCAGCAACTTGAACACGGCGCCATCACGCTATCACACCGAAGCGGCGTCGAGGTTCCACGACACCGACTCGGCGCCGCAGCAACATGGCGCTGGTGCTGCGACACCGACACCGACGCAACATGGCGCTGCGACTCCGACACAACACCGAGATGCCACGACGACGCGGCGCCGCAGCAACACGGCTGGCGCTCGACACCGACACAACATGGTGCTTCGACACCGACACGGCACCGAGATGCCACGACGACGCGGCGCCGCAGCAACACGGCACCCTGGCGCTTCGACACCGACACAATGCCCCCACGCTACGACGGCGCCGAGATACCACGATACCGACGCGGCGCTGTGGCACAACAACAGATATATTAGATTTAGTAGTGTACTACAGTAATAATCCCATGTAGCTATTTAGAAAAGGAATACGATGACTTGTAGACCGACCACTGGCAGAGCTAAAGACCGGTTGGTGAAGGGACCGGTTAAGACCGGTCCAAAGACCGCAACTCAACCGACAGAGACCGGTCTCACACGGTCCGGTCCAGTTTTTGTGCTGGGCTGAGAAATTGTGGACCGGTTGCGGTCCCGGTCTTGCACAATTAGGTAAAAAAACCGGACCGGACCGGACTTTCAAACACTAGCGATTCCGGTAACAAGGCCGTCCTCCACGAGCTTGCGAGCACTTGCAGGAGCAATGTGCCCCATCCAATGGTGCAGCTCCATGACACTGACTACCTCCACAGCGTAACCGCCATCCCCCTCATGCAAGACACGGTACAGGCCGCGCGGTGAACGCGCGATACGAGCAAGTCGACCGCCAGTGTGCGACCGGACCTCAAGATGGCCACCACCGATAGCAATGCAGTAGCCCAAGCCGTCCAGTGCCCCGAGCGACACCAGGGTGTAACCGACAGACGGCACATGCAACACATTCTCGAGCGTGAGCTCGGACTGCGCGCTGCCGTTCGGCGTGGTGACGACCATGCTGCCCACGCCCACAGCTGGGAACTGCTGACCGTTAGCTGCATTCAGGAAGAGCGGGGGGTCCAGCAGATGATAGGTCGAGAAGTCGTCACGATAAGGGGAAATGTGGCGCGTGGCGCCGGAGTCATAGAGCTCAACACGAGTACGTGCCCCCCCTTCCACTTGCGTGATGACAGCTGCTGCGAGCCCACCAGATAACGCGGCACCCGCCCCTGCCTCTTCGCACAGTTGAGGGGAAACAACGACCTCCAGGAGCTCGAGGACGTTGCCGACAAACACAGCCGACCAGCACCCGTCCGGTTCGACAGACTGCCAACCTTCAGGGTCGTCGTCGGACGCGGCTACGACATTCGCCGATCCGACAGGCTTGTTTTCGGACTTGTTGGCGTTGGAGTAAGCCGGCGGCTGAGCTTGAGAGCTCGACTGCCCTGACGTTTGACTCTGCGCCTGGTTCTGGGTATCTTTCTTCGGCGACCGACACTCTCGTGCCCAGTGACCGAGCTTGCCACAATTGTGGCACTTCCCTTTCCTTCGCCCCTTCCCTCCGCCCCCCTGGGTGGCCGCCATCGCCTCATCCTGGCTCTGGGGTTGTTTCCCTTTGCCAGTAGGGCCTCCTTCACGCTTGCGTCGCGCCACCAACCGGTCGGCCTCTTCGGAAATATGGTCGATGAGGGTGTCGGGGTCGATGGAAGTGGTAGGGGATATGACGCGTGCAGCGGTGAGTAGGCTTGAGGCGAACTTGGACATCTCGTCCGGGAGGGACTTGATGATAGCTGACCGGTACTCCTTCTCGACCACAGTGACGCCAACGGCCGCGAGCTCCTCGCGCTTCACGCGCATCTGTCCCAGGAAAGCGCGAACATCCCCACCGCGTGGGCAGCGCATCTCAGAGAAGGCGGTGAGCATATCCGTCTCCGCATATTGGCTTTTAACGCTGAACTCGGTAGTGACTTTGTCCCAGCGTTCTTTGGCGGAAGTGAGGGCCCGGAGACGGACAGCGGTGGAGTCGGGTAGTCGTTGAGATAGGAGGTACTTGGCCACAGTCTCATCGTGAGTCCACTCGGCGATGACCTTCTTCTCGTCGTCCGTAGGCTTGTTAGGATCAGCCGCGACGGGACAGGTGGACTTGCCAGTGAAGTGGCCCCATTTCTGGTTAGCCTCCATGGCTTCCTGGAAGCACATCGAGAATATAGCCCAATTGGTGCCGGTAGGATAGAGACGGGGGACAGAGGTGGGGAGGGGATCATTCATAGCAGTAAGTGGACCCATAACCTGTAAAAGGTATGGACGCTTCGTGTAATAGATAGTGTGAATAAAGTGTATTAGTTAGTGAACGTGTTGCGTTTGAGCCCCTGGAGTACCCCCGCGAGGAGGATAGCCATGCATACAGCATCACAACCAAGGAAGAGTTGTTAGACTGGGTGAAGAATGGCGACCAGACGTACCGCGATGTGAGTCCCTCGCCGGAGTAGAGGAGTGGAAGACGGCCGTCACGTGACCCTGGCACGTGACCTGCCTCGACTTGTCCAGAAGGGTCCGGATGAGCTTGTGCCCGGACCGGCCGATAGCGTGTGATGCGGATCGTGACTCGTGACTGATGTGACTGCTGACCGATGATTGATCGAGAGCCTTATGCCATTGGATACTCGTATTAGGGTTCGTGGCTGTGTATTAGGGTTGCTGGGCTTCAAAGCTCCACCCCTTGTGTATAAGTAGAAGGACGTCTGCGTGTAGACTCCTTAGCTTTGATATCTTGAGGAATACCTTCCCTTTCCTGCGCCTTAGCTCCTAGTCCCTGTGTGTGTGCTTGCCTCTTCGCCGTCATCAGCTTTCCGCTATAAGTCGTACGCCGACTTCTCCTTCATCATTCTCGACTTCTGTATCGCCGATTACCTCTGTTTGGCCTCAACCCTCAGCAAACCGGTCCCTAATCCAAGTCGGATTGATACGTCCCGGAAGGAACGTAACAGAACGCGTGCAGTAGCGATGTCTGTACAACGGACAACGCCTCTCAGTCTCTGCGCACGCTAGAAGGCAGTAACTGTATTTATTCACCTGTACAACGGACAACGCCTCTGGGGCGAGTGAGTACAGGCCTTACAACATAAGGTAAATAACGGGAATACACACCTCAGTCTCTGTGCACGCTAGAAGGCAGTAACTGAGGTGCTACGGTACAGAAAGGGAGACTTTATACTAAAACGCGTACAGTAACAAACTGGGGCTTCAAGCCCGGGAAGCCACATGACACAAACTGATCGAGGCAGAAAGTGTTACGTCCCTGCCGGGACGTTCGGGCCAAAGGCGGTGGAACGGCGGAGACAAGCCGAACCCGACAGTAAAGGGGAGAGAAGAGGGATGTATACCGACGCGTGGGACTTGCGAGAAGGCGGTGCTCCTGCCGACGGGGAGAGGCTGACCTGTCTTGGGCCACCCGCAAGGGTCCCTCAAGGGTTACTCAGGTGGAAGGCAGTGAGAGAGGGAGCTGGCACACAGGCCAACTGAGAGGAAGGGACAAGAGTGGCAGGAAATGGACAATAACTAGAATGGCGACTACAAGCCATTCTACTGAGCCTTATATACAGGGAGTCGCGGTTCGCTGGCAGTAAGGCCAGCGCCGTAAATGTACAGAGTCTCTTCGCTGGCAGTAATGCCAGCGCACAGGGTCAAGGGTCTGCCAGCACATAGGGTGCAGGGTCAGGGTACGGGGTTGTGGTGGAATGTCCTGGAAGGTACTGGAACCTCCGAGAAGCACAGGGCATAGGGTGTGACGTCACTGCCAGGCTACAAGCTACTGGTCACGTGATCGGGTCTAGGCGGGCCGAGTCACAGTCACGAGTCACGGTCACAAGTCACGTGCGGGCTACAAGGTACCGCAGGGCGTGCACGAGTCAATACAGGTCGCAGTCGGGCTTCACCGATCGTGCGCGCGAGTCGAGGGCCAGTCCGAAAGTCAGTCCGAATCCGAGTCTGAGAAATGGCACGAGAGATTGTGACAGAAAGTCAGAGATGCGAAATACATAGACGTCGCGCGTGTTTGCACGACATCGGCTCAGTAATCGAATATACGAAAGGTACGGTAACGAGAACGAATCGTCGAGCAATCGACTCACTTAAGATACGACATGGAGTCTCACTTGAGTACTCCAACACATCCCATGAATATACCCCCTTGAAAGAACCATGTCGCCGTCCCTTCATGTTGAGTGGTAGACGCGATATTTTGATTGGTGGATGGGTCCGGAGGAGACAGCCAGGCTCTGTGGTTCTTCCGTACCCGGCCCCCTGCAGTGGAATTCAGATTCAACAAGCAACGGTAATGGGCGAAAGAATCACGAACGCTTTTTGTTGTCCATATTGTTTGCTGTCTGTTGCACCAGAGCCTTTGTTTCCTTGCCATCTAGACGTGCATATATTTACGATGTCGTTTGTGAGTGGATAACGTGCTGAACGTACCCTCAATAGCTATGTCGACCTTGTCATCAACGCCCTTTACTTGGTCGCCAACGGTCTGAACTCCGTCCTTGACATGGTGTGCGACTTTGAGCATCTCCACAATCGCCATCTGCACCTCCTGCTGCGTCAATCTATCCAGTCTGACCAACGCATCCTCGATATCCCTCCTTCCAATTAATTTCTTCAGATATCTCTCTGGAGTTCTATCAGCGAAGCGAACGTGTCATCTCGGATCGACTCACTCGTTCACCCCTGCTTCATCTCCTTCGTCACAACCCCAAATATCCCAAGCACCTCGACCATTATCTTCACGATCGTGTCCTTCATCGCCTCTGTCGTCGGGACCTCGGTATACGTCTCGAGTCGTCTGAAGAAGCTCTCCATGCGCTCAAAGATATCGACGAGCGCATCTTGGCTCGCAACAATGTCCTTTGCCGCCTCCATACGTCCAGAATCATAACAGTGCAAGTAAGGGAGATCCATAATAATAGCTACCAAGAGGAGGACCCCGGCACCTGCGAAAATTACTTTAGCAGGCGAGAACACCTAGTAATATGATGTCAATTGGTAGATCGTAGAAGGATCGATTAAATGGGACTCACCAGTCCGACGCCCTCTCCAAGCGCCGCGGAGAACGCATAAAGGACATTGACAGTCGGGTTTAACCATTTTGTCAACTTGTCATCGCCGGACATAGATTGCTCGAATTGTTGAACTTGAGTGCGTAGGACGGCCAGGATGTCGGTGGAAGAGTTGCAGGACTGCAACTGGGCCATCAACGGATGCGCGAGAAGGTCTTCTTCTCATACTCTTTCATGGAAGCATAAAATATGGCCTGGAAATTGGAAGAAGAAGCCGCGGGAGGTGTCTGAGACATGGCAGCAGCGGCGAGGAGAGGCGTCTGAGGGTATGACACTGGCAGAAGAGAGATGGCACGGGAGCGCCAGAATGAATTGGGAGTTGACGCCCGCATAGCCACAATGACCGCGTGGATATCTTCGGCAAGGGGCGCGCGGGAAATTTATCTGACATATGAAGTACAAAAATACGCTAAGGTCAAAGGTGAGCTGGGGGGGGGGGGTACATAAGCGAGCGCCTATCCAGATATGGAAATACATTCTCATGGGTATCTAAATTCGGTATTGTAATACATGCTCGCATTTCATTCACCAGAGCACAGAACATTGTAGGGATTGGCATGGGCAACCCTCAGGTCATTCAGGGCCCATACTAATGCATACAGCGATACCATAAACTGTCCCTGATTGCTGGGGAACATGTCTAGATTTGCAGGAACTTGAATGGGGAGTGTGAAGCAGTGCAAGATGTCGTGCAGGCCTCCGCAGAGCACGAGATGTCTTATGTGGGTCTACAGCAATCACGAACACGTCAGTGTCGAAGGGTTACAGCCGCGTGTGAGTGCGGCGAGGTTGAGGTCAGAAACGGGGTCATTTGGTTGCAAGGGATCGGAAACAGTCGTGCACGCTTCGGCATGGTGCAAAACCTCGTATGGGTCGCCGCCGGGGTCGAACACGTGTTGGGTTCCAGTTACTAAGGCCGCATGCAAGTGCGACACACTGGGGAATACAAGGTTGCGAAACCAGTCAATCACACAAAAAGAGGGGGTTGCTGGTCGTGCAGACCTCCACATGACTTGTAACTTTGTACCAAGAATCGCCTAGATCAGGGATGCGTCTTTCTAAAGTTTCAAAGGGCGCGCAAAGGTGCAAGGCCCTCAGGAACGCGAGGAAGAAAACACACAAAGAACTACAGGGGCTCTGAAGCCCACTGAGATTTACAAAGGTGAAGGAAATAAATACAGGAGATATTTATACAAGCAAGCAGAGGACAGATCTAAAGTTAGAATGGAACCCAGAGAGCAACCAAGCGAGGTTGCAAAGCCAGACGCTGCCAGAGGAAAGACTGTAGTAAAAGCCCGGAAACTGCCATTCCGGAATGACCGAAGCGCGGGAACATACGGTCCACCAGAGCGGTGTGGGAAAGCATGTCCCAAGAAGGCTGACGCTGCTTAGCGCCCTATTAGCGCTGGTCCACGAAAATCTGCTAAGGCCCCTTCAGACCCACCCTCCCCCCTAAGGCAGAAGAAATCAGGAACCCACACCCCTTATGTAAGCATGACATAGGGTTAGGGTTTAACAAATCTTGGGTGAGGGTCTTAGGAGGGTGCCAAAAAAACACCAGTACAGCTAATATTTCAAGTACCCTCACATTTGGGCCAAACTAAAACCACAATCCACATGAAAGAGAGGGAATAAAAGTTGTGCAAGGAGATGGGAATGTAGGCAATGTGTTGCACAAGCCCTTCAACGCAAGCTTCAATGTGTGGTCGCAGTGAAGTTCTAGGATTATGTCATAGTTTTGATTACATATACAATCACGTGATGTAACAAATTCGGCGGTCGGAATTTTGAACTTTGTTTCTTTCAACTCAGAAATGCGGAAAAATGCTTTTTCAACATAAAAGTTCTTTTACGCTACTGTACCCTCAAATTTGAGAAATTAAAAAAAACCTTTTACCAACTGAGAGCTAAGGAGGTCCCCTAAACTCTCATTAAAACAGTTTCCCAAAAATAGGTGTTGTGTTAGAGGAGTAGGGTTTGCAGCAGAGGGGGTTGAGTGGCTTACATAAGGGGTGTGGGTTCCTGATTTCTTCTGCCTTAGGTCCATATGGGCGCTAAAAATCCCGCGTGCCCCTTGATCTTCGGCCCAGAATTATAGTTATTGTTTTTCGAAACATAGGCGCGGCAGTCCGACTTCCCGTCGTCGACTTGGAGGGAGATCCGAGTGCGGTGAGGAGTTTCGGGTGAGAATCGGGTCGAGGTAGACAAATAGAGCGTCTAAGATATCGACGTTCAAGTTGGTACCTCTGTAGGAAAGGTCGCGGGTAAGTTACGAGGATTGGTCGGATTCACAGTCGCAGTCTCGGTTCGAGTTGCCAATCGGTACCCCACAGTTTCTTAAGAAAAAAAAACTGGTTGGGTTGAAGCTCTCATGGAATGTTGTCTTCTCTCTGGTCACGGGAATTAAACAGATGGTGGGTAGGTAGGGATAGGGTAGTAGTTTGCGTAACTGTTGACCGAAAAGTTCATGCTGTAAGGAAGGTCGAATTCTTCGGACAAGTAAGGGAAGCACGAGACGCGAATACGTCGACCTCACCACCTAACAGATGACTGAGTAAACAAACAACGAACGTATTCCAAAGCGCATCTCTGAGCGTCGTTGAATGTCGTTCTCGCTCCCCGGTTAAGCCACGGGGCCACCTCCTCCCAGTACAAGATCACGTCGGTTGACCTTCTATCACGAGTTTCACGGTCGATGTCGTTCGCGGCATTATCAAGAAACCTGAGACAGTCGTAGGTTAGACGCACGTAGACGTATCGCATACACTCCCTCCAATAAATGGAACCATGCACGCCCGAGGAGGCTTTACCGCAGTACCGCCTCTTAATGCAGGAATGACGGGCCTCACGTCTCCTGCCAGCCGACCCACGTCCCCCAGCACGCACTCAGCAAATCCTCACCAACGCTCCATACTCGCCACCCCGGCGCGAACCCGCAGAACGTCTTCAGCCCGCAGCTCGGCCACGACCACGGAAATGGCGTGCAGCGCCGTCGCGAGAGCCGTCGGCGTCGTGAGCTAGAGGGCGTACTACCACCGGGTGTTATACACAGTCCACAGCGAACGACGCGTCTGACACATCAGTGCCGCGCACGCCGACCTGGCGCAGCGTGGGGAGAGCCCATCAAGAGCTGCCACAGTAACGGTGGTGGGGGCGAAGGCGGAGAGGATGTTCTTGCACAGAAGCAGTACAGCGCGGGGATGACCGTTGCGGTGCATTTGCGCACAAAGGGGCTCAGTGCGAGTGCGATAAGTCCAGGTCCTGACCTACCTATTCCCGACAAAAATAAGAAATCAGTAGCACCCTTGGTACCCGGAGCACGCACCGAGTTTGAGGACGTAAGCCTGGCTGAGCTTCCCATAGTCGAATAGGCCATGGCGTCCCCCTGGGAAGTGTCGCTGCTCCCCAGAGATCGAGACCGAAAAGTTAAGGTGCAAGAGGGGCACCACGCTCGTCGAAGTGAGTCACGGAGGAAGGGCTTTTATGGGGAGAAGCATTCAAATAACAGCACGAGGGAGCGAACAAGGATAGTGGAACGAACCTCGTTTCCACAAGACGCTCCCTGTATTGCTCCTAAAAGTGGTTTTGTCCACAAGGTGAACATCCTCGAACACGATGGGATTGCGCCGTCTTCGCTCTTCCTTGGCCTTCGGCATCCCACTTCCTTGTGCGTTTTCTCCCCTGGTTCCTGTCTCTGTATTCCATGAGGACCTGCATTTGGTGGGAGGTTTCGGCTCGATGCAGACGAAAAGAGCGCCTCAATTCGAACTTGGTCCAAGACCGTGGAAGTGCCCCATGTCGGAGCGGTCTGTGAGCTTGAGAGCCGTGAGACGGACGTAAAGAAAGAAAGATCTCGACGGGGTCAGAAACTAGGGGTCGCAAGCTACGGGTGGTCGTTCTGGAGGGACGGGATCCGCACTCGAAATCGGACCTCCGTCCGGGACTGTTGGCCAACTAGGATGTCACGGTCTCTTTTCTTTGGATGGTAGCTCTTGCAGAGATCTTGGGGTGAATATTTAAGGAACATACGCGACGCGAGGTGAGAAGAGTGACGATTTGCTCGTTGGGAGAATGAGGGTAGTCATCAATGAGCGAGAAAGCGAAAAAGTGTTTTGTTAGCGGACTGACACATGCGTCATACATCATACGGATAGCCAGAAGGGACCCACATACACAATCACTCGACATAATTTAAAGCAACCTATAGTACTCTGTCTAGTTGTCTGCCATGCTCTGTCAACATCTGTACGATTGTCTCTCCTGATGCCACCTGGAATGGGGTCCTTCCTTCCTTGTCCTTGGCATCTGCACTCGCGCCACGGTCGAGCAGCAAGCGCACAGTCTCTGTATCGCCTTTGGATGACGCATGGTGCAACGGAGTCCATCCGTCGTTGTCCTCAACATGTGCATTTGTGCCGTGGTCGAGCAGCAAGCGCACGGTCTCTGTGTTGCCTTCGGACGACGCCAGGTGCAATGGGGTCAATCCGTCCTTCTTCTTGGCCTCTGCGTTCGCGCCACTGTCAAGCAGCAGACGTACAACCTCGAGCCTCCCACCAGATGATGCCAGATGTAATGGCGTCGAGTAGTCCTCACCTTGTGCGCTGATTTCCGCCCCATGTTGGAGCAGTAGCCTCACGATCTCCTCGTGACCATATTTCGATGCCATGTGCAATGCAGTATAGCCTTCATTACTCGCAGCGTCGATGCGTGCGCGGTGCCCCAGTAACATCCGAACAACCTCAAGGTTCCCAGACACTGCAGCTGCAAGAATGGGAGTCCAGTCATTGTCTAGTTGCGAATTCGGATCTGCGTCGTGATCGAGTAACCACCGCGTGACATCGATAAATCCATCCCACGATGCGGCATATAGCGGAGTCCGATTATCGTAGTCGTCAGTAACATCCACGGCCGCACCATGCCGGTGTAATAGCTCTGCCACCTTGAAGTATCTCTTGTGCAATGCCGCCACCAGTGGACTGTGATTTCGACCGCCCCTCACATTTACTTGCTCGGGATACTCGACGATGATTTGCGCCGCCAGGTCATGAAACCCACACAACGAAGCATAATACAGTGGGGATCCACGAGGTGCGGGAGAATCTCCGAAGTTACGCCAGCGATCGTCGACGTCGTGAAAATCGAGCCACGCGGCAAAATTTGGGTTGGTTGAGTCAAAAAGACGCCGCATCCCATCTTCTATGCGTGAACACATATTTCCGAAGTGCGCATGCTCCACCCAATGCCGACTGGCATATCCCGCCAACGGAAAACCATAGTCGACCGGGTTATCGTCCGCGTTGCCGTCCAACTGGAGGAGAGTTCCCAAGCAAGCCTGGGCGAGGGTCGTGTGTGCGCGCTCGGGAATTATATGAAAGTATGAAGCGTCTCCTTTGGAAGTAGCAAGTCGATCAGAAGTCAAGAATTCCTTGACCGAAAAATGCGAGAACTGAACGACCCGGGAATCCCCATCGTCGACTTCGGTGACCAGGCTTGAGCACGTAGAGAGCACGGCTCGTTGTCGATCCTCCCACCGCCAGTCCTCCTTCAACTTCGGTGTCGCTCCTTCAGCCTCATCAAAGTCAAGTGCAAGTATTTCTGCGAGCTCCTCGACACGTAGCGGCCGAGCAGCCGCAGTGAGACATTGTAAGAGCCGATGAGCGTGGTCTCGGTTGGCCATCCCGATTTCCTTCAACACCCGCTCGTATGTCTCGTCCAAAGATTTCGGCAATTCGTTGAGCGTTCGCCGGATGCTTTGTGGAAAGCAATGTTGCAACACCTCCAACTGACAGAAAACCCAACGGAACCTGTCAATAGTTAGCAAGCGTCATTGGCACATTCATAGTCGCACTTACATTCCATCAGCTTTATCCGTGAGCGTCTCAATGACCAGCTCTTTATCCTTATCCCTCCATCTCCTCATCGCCGAATCCGAGCCCGCGTAAACGACTGATCTGATATAGTCTTCAATATCCTTCTTTTGTCCACTTTGTTCATGAATCGAGACCGGGTGGAATGCCAGGGGTTCAAGCGCGGATCGGATGTCGATTTCCGGACGGCTGGTGATACATATATGTAGATTTGGAAGCTGGAGGCCGACAAGGTACTTTATGAGATCAAGGACTTGTCTGCGGGCGGGTGGAATTCCAGAGGTATTGGGACATTCATCTAGCGCGTCCAGGATGATGTAGATTGGGCCTTGGCCAGGTAGCGCGAGCATATCTTTAAGACATCTAATCAACGTGTCGGTGTTAGGTTTATGTGCGCCATTGTCGTGCGCCTTGTATACATGGGAGAGTATGTCGCAGCAATCGTCGGAACGAACGGAGACCTGCGTAAGAAGCGAAGGAAGCAAGTTGTGGAGATTTTGTTTGTCGGTATCCCTGAAATCGAAATAGAAGTACGCCATGGAGGCTAGTCCGGCTTCCCGCAACGCCGTTATGTCTTGGATGATTGCGGAGCTAGTTGGCGGAGTAAGTTCCTAAGGGGTGAATTCGACAAATGACAACGAACCAAAGGATGCTCTTCCCTGAGCCCGCTATAATGATCGGAGGCGAAGGCGATCAAGGTCAGGGAGGATGTAAAGCGACAGAAGGGCGCACGTTTCCCGTGGACCCACAATAAGGATATGGTGGCCTTGGTCTTCCATTCCATGAATATACTTCCTCGGAAGAACCATGTCGCCGTCCCTTCATGCTGAGTGGTGCACGCGATGTTCTGATTAGTGGATGGGTCAGGAGGAGACAGCCACGCTCGATGGTCCTTCCGTGTCCGGCTCCCTGCAGTGGCATATCGGTCTCAGCAAGTAAGAGCAACGGGGCTGTAGAATCACGAACGCTTTTCGTCGTCCATATTGTTTGCTGCTCGTTGCACAAGAGCCTTTGTTTCCCTGCCGTCTAGATGTGTATAGGTTTACGATGACGTTTGTGAGTGCAAATGTACTGGACGTACCTTCAATAGCTACGTTGACCTTGTCATCGATGCCCTGTACTTGCTTGCCGACGGTTTGCACACCGTCCTTGACATGATGTGAGATTTTCAGGACTTGCACGATCGCCATCTGCACCTCCTGCTGCGTCAATCTATCCAGTCGGACCAGCGCATCCTCGACATCCCTCCTTCCAATCAATTTCTTCAGATATCTCTCTGAATCTCTATCAGCGACGGGAAGCGCGTCATTACGAATTGACTCACTCGTTCGCCCCTGCTTCATCTCCTTCGTCACAATCCCAAATATCCCAAGCGCCTCGACCATTATCTTCACGATGATGTCCTTCATCGCCTCCGTCGTTGGCACCTCGCTATACTCCTCGAGCCGTCTGAAGAAGCTCTCAATGCGCTCGAAGATATCGACGAGCGCATCTTGGCTCGCAACAACGTCCTTTGCCGCCTGCGTAGGTTCCGCATTAGACCAGTCCTTGCAAGGGGGATCTAGGATAATAGCTACCAAGAGAAGGACACCAGCTCCAGCGAAAATGACTTTCGCAGGCGAGAACACCTTGAAATATGATATCAGAGGGTGGATCCTAAACGGACCGTCGGAATGGGATTCACCAGTCCTACGCCCTCGCCAAGCGCCGCGGAGAACGCATAAAGGACATTGACAGTCGGATTCAACCATTTTGTCAATTTCTCATCGCCGGACATAGATTGCTCAAACCGTTGGACTTGAGTGCGAAGGACGGCGAGAATGTCGGTGGGAGAGTTGCAGGTCTGCAACTGGGCCATCAACGGATGCGCAAGAAGATCTTTCTTCGTCTTCTTCTCATATTCTTTCATGGAAGCATAAAAGATAGCCTGGAGATTAGTAGAAGATGAAGCTGCGGGAGGTGTCTGAGACATGGCAAGTGCAGCGACGAGATGCGTCTGAGGTATGATGCTAATACAAGCGGAAGAGAAATGCCACGAGGGCGCCAATGATTTGGTACTTAACGTACTTAACGCCCGCACAGCCCCACTTCGAGCTCGTGCCATCATTGTTTTCTCAAAACTATAGGCGCAGGAATTACCGGCTGACTTGGATGGAGATCCGAGTGTTGGGGAGCTTCAGGTCGATTCAGAAGCAGACAAACGGAATGTCGAGGTTGGGGTGCCAAGACCTCCGCAGGAAAGGTTGTGTTTAATACGATGAATGGTTCTCAGGATGGGATGGGGCCCATGAGTTCATCGGTCAATTGGTACTCGTGCATGTGGAGCACTGTACCCAAGAGCTGGGCACAATTTCCCGCAACAAACTATGAGCTACAGACGACCTAGCATTGACAAGAACTCCAGTGCGTCGTGGTTGGAGACAGACTTACTGTACCCCAGTGCCTGAAGTTGGTCAAGGCAATAGCCTGTGGGACTGTGTATATGCGGTTCACCCAGCACAGACGGGTTGGTTTTAGTCTCCTGGGCCTGTCAATGCTCGCCCCGAGTCATGGGCTCACCCTCTTTCCAATACAACATTTCACTTCCTTCACGACCGAAACACTTTTTCTTCTTGTGTACGGTATTGCGGATGAGGGCGCTTCTATCGTAGGCGTTACTACCCCCTCATGCATCTTCGTGCAGGAATAATGGCCTCACGTCTCGCGTCCAACCGATCCACATTCCGCAGCGTGCACACAACAAGTCCTCACCGGCGCTCCATACCCGCTACACTAGAGCGATCTACCTTGTAAGAACTCTCGCAGAACGTCTTCGGCCCGCAGCTCGGCCACGACCATGGCAGAGGTGTGCTGCACAATCGCGAGAGCGGTCCGCGTCGCGAGCACAGGGCATACCAATATATGGGTGGAAGACACGGTCCACGACGAGCAGCACATCTGGCACCTCAGCGCGGCGAACGTCGACTTAGCGCAGCACAGGAAGAGTCCGGTTGAGAACTGTCACAGTAGCTGAGGCGGGCGGGGGCGGGGCGGCCCGGGAGAGTATGTTCTTGCGCAGGAGCGGGACGAGCGCGGGGATGTCTGTTGCGGTGTATTTGCGCACGAAGTGGCCTAGTGCGAGTGCGACAAGTCTAGTTCCTGATCCACCAATTCTGGATGGAAATAAAAACAAGCAGCGGTCTTGTATGCTAGGGTGCAGCACGCACCCGAGTTCGAGGAAGTGCGCCTGGCTGAATTTCCTATAGTCGAACAGATAGACTACGGTGCCTCTCTGGGAAGTATGCTGCTGCAACACCGGAAATAGAAACTCCACACTGAAAACTCAAGTACGTGGTGCAGCGGGGGCACCATGCTCGTCGAAGTGACTCACAGAGAACGAGGCATTTTTGGGGAGGCTCGCACCTGTATCAAATATTCGAATGACACGCACGACGGCCTGAGGGAGTCAGGAGGGTGGAACGTACCCTGTATCCTACAAGACGCTCCCTGTTCCTGAAAGTAGCTTTTCCCCGAAGGAGAACATACTCAACACGATCGGATCGCCTTCTGCGCGCTTCCTTGGCCTTCTTTACGTTCATTCTTTAAATTCTTCTACATTCCTCCTCTGGTTCCCTGTCTCTGTATTCAGAATCAGTATTCTACGGGCTCGTATGTAACAATGGCGGAGTTTCAGCTCGATGCAGACGGGAAGCGCATGTTGGCATGTGTAGAGAACTTGAAGGAAGATTTCATGGTCGGGGTTGGAAACTAGGGACACGCCCTGGAAGGGCGATTGGTCCTGGAGGAACCAAGGGAGGAACGGTGTGCAAACTCGGAGTCGAGTCTCGATCCGAGACCATTGGCCAACGAAGATTGTTTTTTTTCTTCAGATCGTAGGTCTTGCAGAAATATTGGGAAGGACGTACTATCCTTTGGCCCTCAGTCGGACCCCCTCCCTCAGTTGGACACTTCCAATTTCTCGCCCATTTCTAGCTCAATCGCTACCAAATTAAATATATGATGTCCTGTATGACTCCTAAACACACTCTGACCTTTTTCATGGCTGAAATATGTTGTGTTGCGAAGTTGGCAAAATAGCCATCCGTCACGCTTGCCGGCCCATGCCACATCGGGGCTTGATTTGGGTGGCTGACCGCTTTCTAAAAACGGAAAGGAGCATTCGGGTGTTGCTCCCACCAAACGGTCAGCGGAGTCCCAAACATTCCAAAACAGGACTGTGACTAGGCGTGACTGTCCAACTGAGGGAGGGGGTCCGACTGAGGGCCAAAGGATAGTACGCGATCTATACAGGGGCAGTTGTGTACTTTCCGCATACTTTCCACGGTCCGGACCGCTCGGAACCGGCCGAAATTTCAGTCTCCACCCAAACAAGCCCTTTTTTCTAAAATCAAAGTGCATTTATTAACTAATAAATATTATTATAAGCGTAAACACATGTGAATCTTTGAGTCAGCCTGTAATATAGTCAAAAAGTTTTTTATTAACTAATAAAAATTACATAAACTATGGACTTTTTTTTTTCCAAGTCGAGTCGCTAGAGAGTGGAGTGTGCGCTCCATTCCGTATAGCCCCCCCGCATGCCGCCGTTTGTGTCCGCGCGCCCCGGCTCTCTGTTCCGCGGAAAGGTCGACGCGAAGGGGGTGCGCACCCCACTCCCCGCTCGCGCGTGCGCACCCTGTTGCGCACACCCCTTCCCAATCCGACCCCGTCCGTTCGCGCGTCACTCCAGTGCAGGAGTGAGAGGGGCGCCGCTCCGGATTTGCGCGTACCCTTCCCGTGCGGCTCCCCCGTTCCTGGGTGCAGGAGGCACCGGCTCCATGTTGCCCCGCACCCCGCTCGTCGTCCTTACCCTCCCATGCATGAGCTGGGGAGGTGGTGCTCATTTCGCTTTGCACACAAGGGCGGCACGTGTATGCGTGTCGCTCCTGTGTGCAAAGGAGGGCGGGCCACCGGGGCGCGCCTCCCGATTTGCACGCCGCCCGGTCGTGCACCACCCGGCCTGTTGCACCCCTGGAGTGCATACGGGGGGCTTCCGGGCTCGCGTGGCGGGGGGAGGGGGGGCGCTTCTGCGTGGTCGCCTGTTCGCGCCCTTGCGCACGAACCCGCGGGGAGGGGGGTTCCAGGGGAGGGGCGCCGCTTCTGCGCGTTCCGGTTCGCGCGTTGCCCCGTGCGCCAACCCGGGGAGAAGGGGGCGCCGCTCCAGGTTGGAGCGCGCCCCCCCATTCGCGCTTTTACGATCCTAGCGGTGGACTCGTAGCCTCTGTGCTACTACCACTTAGTCGTAAGTAAGGGTCGGGGTGGGCTAACGGGCCGGGTCACTGACTAAGCGTGAGAGCGGTGACCTGCACACTGCAGGGGAGAGGACAAGGAGAGGATGGCAATAGTACTTGGATTCAACAGGGAAGCAACAAGACTAGAACAAGGAAATACAGAGTAAACTATGAGTCTTTAAGTACTGTTACAACAATCTCTTTTTCTGTGGTTTTTCTATGTTTTTCCAGGGACACAGTAAGTGTGAGACTAGATATAGAACTGAAACATATGATCTGTGCGCTGGCAAGAATTCTAGAGAGAACAGAAGTCAGAGTCAGGGAGAACAATCCAGAAGCAGAAGCGAATCAGATAAGAAACATGAAACGATCGATGGCACGATCTGTGATCGTGACACGCGCGCTGCCCGCATGCAAACGGCGGCGCGGTGCTAAGGGTGTGGAGGCGCGCCCGTTCTCGTCGCCCCGCGCGCCCCTTGTTTGCGTGTCGCCTCTGTGCGCAAACCGGGAGGGAGGCCATCGCGTCCCCTCTGGCGTTGCGCGCGTGGTCCCCGGTGAGAGGGGGGAAGGGGCGTTGCGCGTGCCTTCCCCCACGCCGTCCCGCGTCGCGTGTCCTGTTCGTGTGTAAACGAGGGGGCGGGGGGCAGAGACTGGGGGACGTACCTGTCCCGTGCCGCACCTCGTTCCTGCGCTTCCCTTGCACGCAAACGGGAGCGGCGGCTGCGGGGGCTTGTCCCTTGTGTCCTGTTCGTGTATGAGCGACGGGGGGGATACCTGTCGCGCCCCCATTGCGCGCGAACAGGGGGCGTGCCCCTTCTTCTTGCGCAGCCCCCGCTCGCGAGTCAGCAGGGGCGAGGGTGGTGTTTGGGTCTCCTGTTCGGCGTGAACGGGGACGGGGGCGGAAAGGGGGGACGTACCTGTCCTGCGCTTCCATTGCGCGCAAATGGGGGTAGGGGAAGGGGCGGGGACCGCACGTGCGGAAATGATGGGAGGAAGGTGGGGGAAGGCGTTGGTAGGCGCGTTTCCCACGCATCCGATACACAAATTGTTGAACTGATTGTTTACGCGTTATTTGCATGTATTTGTTTCGCAGTATTTTTTTTACCCCTGGAAATAAAAACAAATTCAAAAAGCGGAGTTTAAAATCGAGTAGCGGAGAAACGGGAAAAGCGGACCGGACCGTGGAAAGTATGCGAAAAGTCAAAGACTTACAGGGGCTACCTCTTTAGCGGAAATTAGCGGAATAAGAACGTGAACGGACCGGTTTCCGTTCCGAGGATTCATCAGTATCAGGAGGTATCAGGTCACATCGATCGAATGTCGTGAGCAAGGCCGTGAGCCGCGTACGTTTCGTCTTTCAGCATGTGTTCCGCTATGCAGCCCGCAAGCATCACCCCATCAGCACCTACAGAAAATATAGCGATGACTCTCCGACTGCGTGACACCACTTTGCTTTAAATTTACCTTCAACTTGTATCGTTGGACATTCGTTTCCCGTTGCGTGGTTACAGCTCATAATAAATACGCATTACGTTCCGAGTAGGCCCACATGAATACGGACAGAAGGGAGTCACGGTAGAATAACCTATAGCACATTATCTATGGGTCCACCATGCTCCGTCAACATCTGTACGATTGCGCTGTATCCCTCTCCTGATGCAACCTGGAGCGGGGTCCTTCCGTCCTTGTCCTCGGCATCTGAACTCGCGCCACGGTCGAGCAGCAAGCGCACAGTCTCTGTATCGCCTTTGGATGACGCATGGTGCAACGGAGTCCATCCATCGTTGTCCCTGGCATGTGCATTTGCACCGTGGTCGAGCAGCAAGCGCACGATCTCGGTCTTGCCTTTGGATGACGCCAGGTGCAACAGGGTCCTGCCGTCCTTCTTCTTGGCCTCCGCGTTCGCACCATGATCAAGCAGTAGACGCACAACCGTAAGCCTCCCGTCAGATGACGTCAGATGTAGTAGATGTAATGGCATCGAGTCGGACGTCAGATGTAATGGCGTCGAGTCGTCCTTATCCGGTGCGTTGATGTCTGCCCCATGGTGGAGTAATAGCTTCACGATCTCCACGTGACCAGATCTTGAAGCCCAGTGCAATGGAGTATTATGGCCTTCGTCGTCCGCAGTGTCGATGCGTACGTCGTGCTCCAGTAGCATCCGAACAACCTCTAAGTGTCCATCCCGTGCGGCAAAATGAATTGGAGTCCGTTGATTGTGTTGTCGCCAATTCGCACTTGCGCCGTGGTCGAGTAGCCACCGCACGACATCGATACGTCCACCCTGCGATGCAGCATGTAGTGGAGTTCGATTCAATTCGTTTTCAATAACATCCACTATTGCGCCATGCTGGTGTAATAGCTCTGCCACCTCGAAGTGTCTCTTGTGCAATGCCGCCACCAGTGGACTGTGATTATAACCGCCCCTCACATTTGCTTGCTCGGGATACTCGACGATGATTTGCGCCGCCAGGTCACGAAACCCACACAACGAAGCATAATACAATGGCGATCCACGATCTGCGGGGGGATCTCCGAAGCCAGACCAGCGATCGTCGATGTCGTGCAACTCGAGCCACGCGGCAAAATGTGGTTTGGTCGAGTCAAAAAGACGCCGCATCCCATCTTCAATGCGTGAAGACACATTTCCGAACTGCGCATGCTTCATCCAATGTCGACTAGCATATCTCGCCAACGGGAAGCTATCTTCGACCTGGTTATCGTCCGCGCTGCCATCCAAGTGGAGCAGAATACCCAAGCAGGCCTGGACGAGAGTCGTGTGTGCCGGTTCGGGGATGATATAAAAGTACGAGGCCTCTCCTCTCGAGGCGGAAAGCCGATCGGAAGTCAAGAATTCCTTGACCGAAAAATGCGAAAACTGAATGACCCGGGAATTCCCCTCGTCAACTTCGGTGATCAAGCTAGAGCACATAGATAGCACAGCTCGTTGTCGATCCTCCCATCGCCAGTCCTCCTTCCACTTCGGTGTCGCTCCTTCTGCCTCATCAAAGTCAAGTGCAAGTATTTCGGCGAGCTCCTCGACACGCAGGGGGCGAGTAGCCGCAGTGAGACATTGTAAGAGACGACGAGCGTGGTCTCGGTTGGTCGTCCCGATCTCCTTCAACACTCGCTCATATGTCTCGTCCAGAGATTTCGGCAATTCGTTGAGCGTCCGACGGATGCTTTGCGGAAGGCAATGTTGCAACACTTCCAACTGACAGAAAACCCAACGGAACCTGTCAAATAGTCGGCAAGCGTCATCACCATCCTTGAAAACGCTTACATTCCATCAGCTCTATCCGTGAGCGTCCCAATAACCAGTTCTTTATCCTTGTCCCTCCATCTCCTCATCGCTGTATCTGAGTCCGCATACACGACAGATCTGATATAGTCTTCAATATCCCTCTTTTGTCCACTTTGTTCATGAATCGAGACCGGGTGAAATGCTAGGGGCTCAAGCGCGGATCGGATGTCGATCTCCGGACGGCTGGTGATACATATATGTAGATTTGGAAGCTGGAGGCGGACGAGGTCCTTCAAGAGGTCAAGGACCTGTTTGCGGGCGGATGGAATTCCAGATGTATTGGGGCATTCGTCTAGCGCGTCCAGAATGATGTAGATTGGACCTTGGCCAGGTAGCGCGAGCAACTCTTTGAGACACGCAATCAGCGTACTGGTGCTGGGCTTACGTGCGCCATCGTCGTGTGTCATATAAATGCGGGAGAGTATGTCGCAACAACTGTCGGAACGAGTAGAGAGCTGAGTTAGAAGCGAGGGAAGTAAGTTGCGGAGATGTTGTTTATCGGTGTCCCTGAAATCAAAATAGAAATATGCCATGGATACTAGTCCAGCCTCCCGCAACGTCATTATGTCTTGGATGATTGCGGAGCTAGTCGGCGATATAAGTTCCTGAGGGGTGAACTCGACAAATGATAACGAACCAAAGGATGCTCTTCCCTGAGCCCGCTACAATGATCGGAGGCGAAGGCGATCAAGATCTGAGAGGATATGAAGGGACGGAAACGCGCACGTTTCCCGTGGACCCACAATAAGGATGTGGTGGCCTTAGACTTCCATTCCGTGAATATACTTCCTCGGAAGAACCATGTCGCCGTCCCTTCATGCTGAGTGGTGGACGCGATATTCTGATTAGTGGATGGGTCTGGAGGAGACAGCCACGCTCGGTGGTCCTTCCGCATCCGGCTCCCTGCAACATTTTCGGTCTCAGCAAGCAAGAGCAGCGGGGCTAAAGAACCACGAACGCCTTTCCGCGTCGATATTGTTTGCCGTCTGTTGCAATAGAGCATTCGTTTCCATTGTCGTCACTTTGATTACCTGGCCATCTAGTCGTATATGCGTTTATTAGGTTATTTGTGAGTAGTGAACGTGTTGAACGTACCCTTAATAGCCAGGTCGACCTTGTCGCCGACATCCTCTACTCCGTCCTTGACATGATGTGAGATTTTTAGGACCTGCACAATCGCCATCTGCACCTCTTGCTGCGTCAATCTATCCAGTCGGACCAACGCGTCCTCGACGTCCCTCCTTCCGATTAACTTCTTCAGATATCTCTCTGAATCTCTATCAGCGACTGGCAACGTGTCGCCTCGGAACGACTCACTCGTTCGCCCCTGCTTCATCTCCTTCGTCACAACTCCAAATATCCCAAGCACCTCGACCATTATCTTCACGATGATGTCCTTCATCGCCTCCGTCGTCGGCACCTCGCTATACTCCTCGAGCCGTCTGAAGAAGCTCTCGATGCGCTCGAAGATATCAATGAGCGCATCTCGGCTCGCAGCAACGTCCTTCGCCGCCTGTGTACGTTCGGTGTCAGAGCAGTCGGAGTAAGGGTGATCTAGGACAATAACTACCAAGAGGAGGACCCCAGCGCCAGCGAAAATAACTTTCGCAGGTGAGAACACCTTGAAATATGATATCAGAGGGTAGATCGTAGAAGGTCATCGCAATAGGACTCACCAGTCCGACGCCCTCGCCCAGCGCGCCGGAGAAAGCATAAAGGACGTTGACAGTCGGAATCAACCATTTCGTCAATTTGTCATCGCCGGACTTAGATTGCTCGAACTGTTGGACTTGAGTGCGAAGGACGGCCAGGATGTCGGCGGGAGAGTTGCAGGTCTGCAACTGGCCCATCAACGGATGCAGGAGAAGGTCTTTCTTCGTCTTCTTCTGATACTCTTGAATGGAAGCATTAAAAATGGCCTGGAGATTGGAAGAAGGGGAAGGTGTCTGAGACATTGCGACAACAGCGAGGAGAGACGTCTGAGGCCGGGGTATGATACTAGCACTGCGGCGGGTAAGAAGCGGCCGAGTGGGAACACCAGATCTAGAATAGTTCGCCACGAGGTTTGCCTGGTGACGCCCGCACTGCCTCGGCGTAGACAATCCGATATGATTTTTTTGTCACAGAACCACCAATGCGCGAATCATCTCAGTCACTGTTACCCTGACTTAGAGGAAGGCCCGCGCGGTCAAGGGTCTAGGATCGTCTTAGATCTCGACGTCGGCGTCCCCGTGCAGGAGCTAGCTAGGTGGCGATAAATAGATATATTACCCGTGAATGTGGTGAAGCCTGTCGGATTGTAAGGAGTATAGTAATAGATGGTCGGCGAAGGTAGGGATGTAGTAGGTGATTGATAGGTAGCCGGTAACCGTCAGAGAAAGACCATGAGTAAATTCGAATGCTTGGACATGTCCGTAAGGTATTAACTTTTGATGGATGCGAATGGGAAGAGGTATCAAGGATACATAGTATGAATGGTGGAGAAATGAAGAACGAAGAGGAGATGAAGGTAAAATGGGTAGATAGTACAAGTTGAAAGTAATACAACAGGCAGAATCAGACACACAAACCCGCAGAGATCCAGTCTGGAAAGACCCACGCGTACACGTACGCGCATACAACTGACAAGGGTTACTGTAAAGGGGAGGTCAAGAAAAATTTGGGGTGGGCGGGGGAGGGCGCGAAGCAAATAAAGGAAAATCGCAAGCGACAGTACACAGCATTTTTTCATCCTCCCTCTCTCAGTGGATAGAGCGAAGCCTTGGACGTGTCACCACGTGCGCGCCTCGTCATCGTCATCATCCTGAGTGTCTTCTTATCCCGCGAAGCGACCGTCGGTGCAGCAGTATCCGGCACGTACTCACGGGGCACCCGCAACGTCAGCCGCAGCATATGAACGACGATGCCGTTGTCGCGGCAGACGGCGGAAAGACGCACGGCCCGGCTCGCCGAGGACGCCAATAGCGGCCCGGCTACGACCGCCTGTAAGCTACGCAAGCTGTTCGATTGTAGCGACGCATGACGAGCCGACGCTCGACATCGACTGCGGGAGTTCTCTCAGGTGCGCATTATTCGCCAGTTGCGGTTCTCGCTAGCGCGTGAGGATGATGGACAGTTTCCGCCGGATGACGTTCCCCTCCGGTATTACGCCGGTCACTTTGGCTTGCGGGTGTGAGTGAGGAGGCGGTGTAGCGGCGGCGAGTGAGGCAGATGAGTTGGAGTGTCGGATGAGAGAGGCACGTGAGCGTTGTTGAATGGCGAGAGGACCTTATACACTATCGGTGGATGTGGCGGCGACGTCGGAGAAAGCTGAGGTGAGTTCGTGCGCTCCCATTCTCGCTGGTCACGATTACGGTCGAGGCTGCCTCGAGACGAGCTCGCGCTCGCAGGATGGTGGTTCGGCAGCCGTGTGAAGAACTCGGCGGGACTGTTGCCGCTCCGCGAAATGCGCGTGCATGAGCAGTTTCGAGCGAAGGTCGCAAGTTAGCGCTGCGCGGCCTGCGCACTTGGAGTGTGCGATGAGGCTGCGATGCGAACACAGCACAGCGCCCTTCTTCGCCGGCTCCATGCATACTCGACAGTTGACGGCTGCATTTCGATCGGTACTCAAGTCAAGCTCACGTCCACTGATAGAGGGAGACGCACGTTTGCCAAAGGTCGTCTTGACAAAGGTATGTTCGCGTATTTCAAAAAGGTCTGCTTCGCTTTGCGGAACTTCAGGGGGGGCTGGTGATGCACTGCCTGTAAAAGAGCGATGACCCGGCGAGCTGGACAGCATCGCCGTCAAACTGCTGGCCTGCATACACATGAATCGGGGAGTCGAGCTCGAGATTCGCCATCAACTGTCGTGCCGAGCCGTTCTTTTGCAGGTCGGCGCTTACCCGCCGAAGGAAAGGTATGCTATCCTGTCCTTTGAAAAATCAGCGAATTTAGCCTTTCCGCCCCTACAGATATTGTCACAACTTCATGCTCAAATAGTTGCTCCGCGCTCGGTCGCGATGGGTCCTTGTGGAAGCACTCCTTAAGGAATGCGACAAGCGGACTAAAAAAGCGTTCAGGAATCGGCGGAGACTCGTCTTCAACTATCCGGAACATCACTGTGCGTTTCATTTGGGTTAACGACTGCGGAAAAACTGAACAACGCCAGTCCAGTCACCTGTCATAGCATTCCCGGTATCCCCATACGGCGGACGTCACGTCAGCAGCTCGATGTCCGTGCACCCAAGCGACCAGATGTCCGACTTGGGCGACGCGCCTTTGAGCTCGATGACTTCAGGCGCCATCCAGTTCGGCGTGCCCGCGACGTCCTTGATCTCGCGCTCCATCGCGCGCAGGTTGAGCGAGACCCCAAAGTCGGATAGCTTTACGTTCCCGGTCTTGGTCGTGAGGATGTTCGCCGCCTTGAGGTCGCACTGCACGACGTCGCTGCGATGCAGGTAGTCCAACCCATCTGCCCGGTGTTCAAGTTGGGTGCGCGATACAGCGCCAAACTATCCGCGTCCGATACAATCGCTAAGTTGCTGATAATAATAAAAAGGCCAGTCCACCAGTTAAATACCAACCTCCCGTAAAAGGCGGTCCACTTACAAAGTGCGTTGGTGTCTTCCTTCCTCCCCCACAACAAGCGTCTGCCGGGACACGCTTCCTTCCGTCACATCCCGCACCATCAGATCGCTTGCGCTTGCCTGTTCTTCCGACGCGACGCCGAGGTTGACCATACTCTCAAACCGCGACCGCCGCGGCTTGGCACCAAACCCGTCGTACGAGTTCGACCGCGGCCGCCTGCGCGAACTCGCGCCATCCACCTCGCCCTGGAACCGCCCTGGCGGGGGGCAACGACGACGGGGAAACGACGTTACCAGACTAGTTAAGCTCGCACCACGCTTGTTAGACGTGGCCCGCTCGACCGGATCGAACGAGGGAGACTGCGACAGCGATGGCGTATTCAACGGGCTCGACGAGGGAGCGCCAGACACGACGCGCGGGAACGGGATGGGCACGAGTGAGTCTCCGTCTCCCCCAATGCCGCCGTCATCGGGACTGTTCCGCCTCGGCACATTGGTCGCGCTCCTCTCCCCGCAGCGCACGCTGTCCCTGCGCAATGCGACTCGGCCAGGGCTAGGGCCAAGATCGAGAGAAGGAGCATCCGGGCTCGAATCGCGACGTGACAAGGCGTTGGCGTCTTTCAGGGCAAGTACGGGCGCGTCAACGCTATGTCGCATGCGGTGCGTCGGCCTTCGGGCGGCGGCAGCAACAGAAAGCGGAGGCGCTATTGCTGTTGATGGGAATGATGATGCTTGTAGCAGCGACTCGACGCTACCTCCCGGCGGAGAAGCGGACGCGAAGATGGCAGCGGCGCTCGAATTGACACTCGCACTAACACTGAGATCGGCGGCCCCGAACTCGCCTGGAAAAGATGGGTATCCGCCGAGACGGTCCGAGAGAGCCAAGGAAGAGGGGGAAGGTTTCCGAATCGCGATCGGGCGAGAAGGTCGCTTGTAGTGCGTCGACAAAGTTTCCATTGGCGTCACTTTGACTACCTTGCCATCTAGTCGTATATGCATTTAACGATGGATTTGTGAGTGGCTAACATGTTGCACGCACTCTCAATAGCCACGTTGACCCTGTCGCCAACAGCTTCTACTCCGTCCTTCGTCCTTGACATGATGTGCGATTATCGGCATCTGCACAATCGCCATCTGCGCCTCCTGTTACGTCAATTATCCAGTCTGCCTAACGCATCTTCGATATCCCTTCTTCTAATTGATATCTCTCTAATATCTGTCAGCAAAGAGCGACGTATCATCAGTGATCGACTTACTTGCTCGTCCTTGTTTCATCTCCTTCGTCACAATCCCAAATATTCCAAGCACCTCAACCATTATTTTCACGACGATGTCTCATCGCCTCTGTCGTTGGCACCTCGCTATACTCCTCGAGCCATCTGAAGAAGCTTTCGATGCGTTCGAAGATATCGACGAGCGCATCTTGGCTCGCAGTAACGTCCTTTGCCACCTGTGTACGTTTGGCATCAGAACAGTCCACGTAAGGGTGATCCAGAGTAATAGCTACCAAGAGGAGGACACCGGCCTCAGCGAAAATGGCTTTCGCACGAGAGAACACTTATAAATATGATATCAGTGTTTGGATCGTTGAAGGGTGGTCGGAATAGGACTCACCAGTCTGATGCCCTCGTTACGGGCTGCGGAGAACGCATAAAGGACGTTGACGATCGATATCAACCATTTTCGTCACCGGACGTAGTAGATTGCTCGAACTGTTGAACTTGAGTACGGATGATGTCAGAGGAAGAGTTGCAGGTCTTGAACCGGAGCCATCAACGGATGCGCGAGAACATTTTTCTTCGTTTTCATTTTATAAGTTTCCAGGGAAGAACAGAAGACAGCCTGGGAATTGGAGGAAGAGGAAGCCATGGGAGGTGAGTCTCTTCATCCTACTTCCCGTCGCCGACTTGGAGGGAGATCCGAGTGTGGTGAGGGGTTTCAGGTCGAGGTAGACAAGCAGAGTCTCTGTAGGAAAGGTTGTGCTTGAGGATTGGCTGAATTCACACTCGCAATCTCGGTTCGAGTTCTCGGTCAAACCCCGGGCCCTCAGTTGCTCAAAATGTTTTCTTCTCTCTGGTCACGGGAATTAAACAGACGGTGTGTAGGGAGGGATAGTATAGTAGTTTGCGTAACTGTTGACCGAAAGTTCATGCTGTGAGGAAAGTGGAATTCCTTGGACAAGCAAATACGCGAATACGTCAGCTGGACCTCACCGGCCTCACTAGCGAATGGATTCACCCGCGTAGATACCATCCGTGTCATAACCGATCAACTGAGTGAACAAGCAACGAACGTATTCCAAAGCGCATCTAGTGACTCGTAGTATGAGTGTAGTTCTCGCTCACCCAAGTCAGGGGGCCTCTTAATGCAGGAATGACAACCTGAGAGGCCCACACGCTCACGTTTCCTGCCAGCCGACCCACGTCCCCGAGCACTCAAAAAGTCCTCATCAACGCTCCATACTCGTCACCCCGGCGCGATCCACCCCTCCAAGAACTCCCACAGGACGTCTTCAGCCCGCAGCCTGACCACAGCGTGCAGCGCCGTCGCGAGAGCCGTCAGCGTCATGAGCTAGAGGACGTACTAACATCGGGTGGTAGACGCAATCCAGAACGAACGGCTCTGGCACATCAGTACCGCGCACGCCGACCTGGCGCAGCGGGGAGAGCTCTACCGTAACGGTGGTGGGGGCGAAGGTGGAGAGGACGTCCTTGCACAGAAGCAGTACAGCGCGGGGATGTCCGTTGCGGTGTATTTGCGCACGAAGGGGCTCAGTGCAAGTGCGATAAGTCCAGTTCCTGATCTACCTATTCCCGACAAAAATAAGAAATCAGCAGCACCCTTGGTACCCGGAGCACGCACCGAGCTTGAGGACGTGAGCCTGGCTGAGCTTCCCGTAGTCGAATAGGCCATGGCGTCCCGCCTGAGAAGTGTCGCTGTTGTTTAGAGATTGAGACTGAAAAATTAAGTACTTGGTGCCAGAGAGGCCCCACGCTCGTCGAAGTGAGTCACAGAGGAAGGGCTTGTTACGGGGAGGAAGGCAGTGTACCTGTCTCAGGCATTCAAATGATAGTGGAACAAACCTTGCTTCCACAAGATGCTCCCTGTATTGCTCCCAAAAGTGGTTTTGTCCATAAGGTGAACGTCAAGGTGAACGTAAGTTACTCGAACACGATGGGATTGTGGCGTCGTCGCTCTTCCTTGGCCTTCAGCATGCCACTTCCTTTTGCGTTGCCTCCCCTGCATTTGGTGGGAGACTTCGGCTCGATGTAGAGACAAAAAGAGCGTCTTGATTCGAACTTGGTCCAAGACCGAGGAAGTGCCCCCGCCATGTTGCTGCGGGCTTGAAAACCGCCAAACGCATGTCGGGGTCAGAAACTAGTGTCACGTGCTACGGGTGATCGTTCCCAAAATCGTTCCTCTGGACGGCATCTACACTCGAAATCGGGCCTCCGTCCGGGATTGTTGGCCAACAACTTGAAGGATGTCTTTTGCTTTGGATTGTGGCTCTTGCAGAAATCTTGGGGCGGAATATTTAAAGAACGTACGCGACGCAAGTTTCTATATACGTGAACAGAGTGAGTACGATCTACTCATTTTTTGGATGATGAACGGTATGCGAGAATGAGGGTAGTCATCAATGAGCGAGAAAGCGAAAACGGGTTTGTTACTGTAGCGGACTGACAGCAGTGGCCGCATTATACGGCTAACCAAGCGGCTACTTGCATCGCACCCTGAACGTGAATATATGAATACTCGCAGAAGGGACCCCCTTACTATCATAATGACTCGACATACATGTATGAAGCAACCTATAGTACTCTGTCTCGTTGTCTGCCATGCTCCGTCAACATCTGTACGATTGCGTCTCCTGATGCAACCTGGAATGGGGTCCTTCCTTCCTTGTCCTTGGCATATGCACTCGCGTTACGGTCGAGCAGCAAGCGCACAGTCTCTGTATCACCTTTGGATGACGCATGGTGCAACGGAGTCCATCCATCGTTGTCCTCAGCATGTACATTTGTGCCGTGGTCGAGCAGCAAGCGCACGATCTCTGTGTTGCCTTCGGACGACGCCAGGTGCAATGGGGTCATTCCGTCCTTCTTCTTGACCTCTGCGTTCGCGCCACTGTCAAGCAGCAGACGTACAACCTCGAGCCCCCCATGAGATGATGCTAGATGTAATGGCGTCGAGTAGTCCTCATCTTGTGCGCTGATTTCCGCCCCATGTTGGAGCAATAGCCTCACGATCTCCACGTGACCATTATCTGATGCTATGTACAATGCAGTATAGCCTTCATTATTCGCAGCGTCGATGCGTGCGCGGTGCCCCAGTAACATCCGAACAACCTCAAGGTGCCCAGACGCTGCAGCTGTAAGAATGGGAGTCCAGTGATCGTCTAGCTGCGAATTTGGATCTGCGCCGTGATCGAGTAACCACCGCGTGACATCGATAGATCCATCCCACGATGCGGCAAATAGCGGAGTCCGATGATCGACGTTGTCAGTAACATCCACGGCCGCGCCATGCCGGTGTAATAGCTCTGCCACCTTGAAGTGTCTCTTGTGCAATGCCGCCACCAGTGGACTGTGATTGTGACCACCCCTCGCATTCACTTGCTCGGGATGGTCGACGATGATGTGCGCCGCCAGGTCATGAAACCCACACAACGAAGCATAATACAGTGGAGATCCGCGATTTTTGGGGAAATCTCCGAAGTTACCCCAGCGATCGTCGATGTCGTGCAACCGGACCCACGCGGCAAAATGTGGCTTGGCTGAGTCAAAGAGACGTCGCATTCCGTCTTCTATGCGTGACGACACCGTTCCGAACTGCGCATGCTCCACCCAATGCCGACTCGCATATCCCGCCAACGGAAAACCATCGTCGACAGGGTCATCGCCCGCGTTGCCGTCCAATTGGAGAAGAGTTCCCAAGCAAGCTTGTGCGAGAGTCGTGTGTGCGTGCTCGGGAATGATATGAAAGTATGAAGCGTCTCCTTTGGAAGCGGCAAGCCGATCGGAAGTGAAGAACTCCTTCACCGAAAAATGCGAAAACTGAACAACCCGGGAATTGCCATCGTCGACTTCGGTGACCAGGCTTGAGCACGTAGAGAGCACGGCTCTTTGTCGATCCTCCCACCGCCAGTCCTCCTTCAACTTCGGTGTCGCTCCTTCGGCCTCATCAAAGTCAAGCGCAAGTATTTCTGCTAGCTCCTCGACACGCAGCGGCCGAGTAGCCGCAGTGAGACATTGTAAGAGGCGATGAGCATGGTCTCGGTTGGCCATTCCGATCTCCTTCAACACCCGCTCATATGTCTCGTCCAAAGATTTCGGCAATTCGTTGAGCGTTCGCCGGATGCTTTGTGGAAAGCAATGTTGCAACACTTCTAGCTGACAGAAAACCCAACGGAACCTGTCAATAGTCAGCAAGCATCATTGGCCCATTCATAGTCGCGCTTACATCCCATCAGCTCTATCCGTGAGCGTCTCAATAACCAGCTCTTTATCCTTATCCCTCCATCTCCTCATCGCCGTATCCGAGCCCGCATAAACGACTGATCTGATATAGTCTTCAATATCCTTCTTTTGTCCACTTTGTTCGTGAATCGAGACCGGGTGAAATGTTAGGGGTTCAAGCGCGGCTCGGATGTCGATCTCCGGGCGGCTGGTGACACATATATGAAGATGTGAGAGCTGAAGACCGACAAGGTCCTTTATGAGATCAAGGACTTGTTTGCGGGCGGGTGGAATCCCAGAGGTATTGGGACATTCATCCAGCGCGTCCAAGATGATGTAGATTGGGCCTTGGCCAGGTAACGCGAGCATCTCTTTGAGACACGCAATCAGCGTACTGGTGCCGGGCTTACGTGCGCCATCGTCGTGCGTCTTGTAAATGCGGGAGAGTATGTCGCAACAACTATCGGAACGAGTAGAGAGCTGAGTTAGAAGCGAAGGGAGCATGTTGTGGAGGTTTTGTTTATCGGTGTCCCTGAAATCAAAATAGAAATACGCCATAATGGCTAGTCCAGCCTCCCACAACATTGTGATTTCCTGGATGATTGCAGAGCTAGTTGGCGTTGTAAGTTCCTGACGGGCGAACCCGACGAATGATAACGAACCAAAGGATGCTCTTCCCTGAACCCGCTACAATGATTGTTGGCGATCAAGATCTAGGCGGACGTGAAGGGACAGAAGGGCGCACGCTTGCCGTGGATCCACAACAAGGATGTGGTGGCCTTGGTCTCCCATTCCAGGAATATACTCCCCTGGAAGAACCATGTCGCTGTCCCTCCGTGTTGAGCGACGCACGCGATATTTTGATTAGTGGATGGGTCTGGCGGAGACAGCCACTTTCGGTGCTTTGTCCGTATCCGGCTCCCTACAGTGGGGTTTTAGTCTCAGCAAGCAATAGCAGCGGAACCACGAACGCCTTTCCGCGTCGATATTGTCTGCCGTCTGTTGCAATAGAGCTCTCGTTTCCATTGTCGTCACTTTGACTACCTTGCCATCTAGCCGCATATGTGTTTCCGTTGGAGTTGACAGTTGTGAGTGGCCAACGTGATGGACGCACCCTCGACAGCCAGGTTGACCTTGTCGTCAACGTCTTTGACCTTGTCATCGACGCCCTGTACTTGCTCGCCGACAGTTGTTACTCCATCCTTCACTTGGTGTGCGATTTTCAGGACTTGCACAGTCGCCATCTGCACCTCCTGCTGAGTCAATCTATCCAGTCTGACCAGCGCGTCTTCGACATCCCTCCTTCCGATCAATTTCTTCAGGTATTTTTCTGAATACGGATCAGCGCCGGGCAACGCATCACCACGGATCGACTCACTTGCTCGTCCTTGCTTCATCTCTTTCGTCACAACCCCAAATATCCCAAGCACCTCGACCATTATCTTCACGATGATATATCTCATCGCCTCCGTCGTCGGCACCTCGCTATACTCCTCGAGCCGTCTGAAGAAGCTCTCAATCCGCTCCAGGATATCGATGAGCACATCTTGGCTCGCAGCAACGTCCTTTGCCGCCTACGTAGGTTCCGCATCAGCACAGTCCGTGCAAGGGTGATCTAGGATAATAGCTACCAAGAGGAGGACACCGGCTCCAGCGAAAATGACTTTCGCAGGTGAGAACACCTGGAAATACAATATTAGAGTGTGGATCGTAGATGGACCGGAATGGGATTCACCAGGCCGACGCCCTCGCCAAGCGCCGCGGAGAACGCATAAAGGACATTGACCGTCGGGTTCAACCACTTCGTTAATTTGTCATCGTTAGACATTGATTGTTCGAACTGTTGTACTTGAGTGCGAAGGACGGCCAGGATATCGGCGGGACAGTTGCAGGTCTGCAACTGGGTCATCAATGGATGCGCGAGTAAGTCTTCTTCTTCTTCTCATACTCTTTCATGGAAGCATAAAATATGGCCTGGATATTTGAAGAAGAGGAAGCTGCGGGAGGTGTCTGAGACATGGCAGCGGCAGCGAGGAGAGTCGTCTGAGGGTACCGTCACGATACCGGATGAGGAGCGGCTGATTGGAACGCTCGAATCTTTGCCACGATGTTTGGCGGGTAGCGCCCGCACAGCCTCCATTTTTAGACAGGCCGACAATGCTTTTAAAACCAGCGGTGTGGAGGTCATTCTTGTTACTGGCTACTTTGGGGGGAATCCTGAGTGCAGTAAGGGGTTCCACGGTTCCAGGTCGAGGTAATGTCCGAGATTTCGATGTCGAGATAACCGCCAGGAAAGGTTGCGCTTACAGTAGGGTGATTCTTGTTCTCGGGCTGTAATGATGGGTCCGAACTCCCAGTGTCCGGTCAAGTTCATTTGTTCAAGCGCATTGGTTTCTGATTCTTCACTTGGTTCCTCAAGGCAAAAGACAATTCCCTGGACCGGATGTGTTGAGGCGCGCTCTCATGTGATGTCTTTTTATGCATAGGTCGAAAGAAATTGAACAGATACAGGGTAGGTAGGGATACTGTAGGTGGCCGGTAACGATCGATTGAAAGAAAGATCATAAGTCGACATGTGAAAATGGGTGGGGTTGAGAGTGTCAGTCATGTTACAGTCGCTGGGAGTCTCAGGCTGCTGCTGCTGCTGTTGGGACAGTCTCAATCGGTATCCCGGGTAGTTTCTCAAAATGTTTTCTTCTCTCTGATCACGGGAATTAAACAGACGCTGTGTAGGTAGGGATAGGATAGTAGTTTGCGTAACTGTTGACCGAAAAGTTCATGCTGGGGAAAGTAGAATTCTTTGGACAAGTAAATGGGGGAAGCACGAGAGACGCGAACACGTCAGCTGGACCTCACCAGCGAATGGATTCACCCGCATAGATACCATCCGTGTCATAACCGACGAACTGAGTGAACAAACAACGATCATATTCCCGGGCCAAAGCGCACTGGCATCTAGTGACTCGTAGTATGAGTGTCGTTCTCGCTCGCCCAAGTTCACGGGGCTCCTCCCAGTACAAGATCGCATTGGTTGACCTTCTATCACGAGTTTCACGGTCGATGTCGTTCACGGCATTGTCAAGAAACCCGAGGCAGTCATAGGTTAGGCGCACGTAGACGTATCACATACACTTCCTCCAATAAATGGAACCATGCACGCCCGAGGACGCTTTACCACAGTACCACCTGCAGGAATGACGGCCTCACGTTTCCTGCCAGCCGACCCACGTCCCCCAGCACGCACTCAACAAGTCCTCACCAACTCTCCATACTCGCCACCCCGGCGCGATCCACCCCTGCAATAACTCCCACAGAGCGTCTTCAGCCTGCAGCCCGGCCACGAGGCCCACGACCACGGCAACGGCGTGCAGCGCCGTCGCGAGAGCCGTCGGCGTCGTGAGCTAGTGGGCGCACTAACATCGGGTGTTAGACACAGTCTACAACGTCTAGCACGTCTGGCACATCAGTTCCGCGCAAGGCGGAGCGGACGTCCTTGCACAGAAGCGGTACGGCGCGGGGATGACCGTTGCGATGTATTTGCGCACGAAGGGGCGCAGTGCAAGTGCGATAAGTCTAGTCCCTGATCTACCCATTCCTGACGGGAATGAGAAATCAGCAGTACCTTGGTACCCGGAGCACGCATCCGAGTTTGAGGACGTGAGCCTGGCTGCGCTTCCCATAGCCGAATAGGCCACGGCGTCCCTCTGGGAAGTGTCGCTGCTGCCAGACCAAATAGAAACTTGACACTGAAAAATTAAGTACGTGGCGCAGGAGGGGCACCACTCTCCGAGTCGTTGAAGTGACTCACCGAGGAAGGGCTCTTTAGGGGGAGGAGGGCAGTGCACCAGTCTCAAGCATTCAAATAATAGCACGAGGATGGTGGAACGAACCTTGTTTCCACAAGACGCTCTGCATTGCTCCCAAAGTGGTTTTGTCCGGAAGGAGACGTACACGAACACGATGAAATTGCGCCCTCTTCGCTCTTCCTTGGCCTTCGGCATCCCACTTCCTTTTGGCTCCTATCTCTGTATTCCATGAGGACTTGCATTTGGTGGGAGGTTTCGGCTCGATGCAGACCAAAAGAGCGTCTTGGTTCGAACTTGGTCCAAGACCGTAGAAGTGCCCCATGTCGGAGCGGTCTGTGGGCTTGAGAGCCGCCAGACTCATGAAGATCTCGACGGGGTCAGAAACTAGGGTCGCGCGCTACGGGTGATCGTTTCTGGAGGGACGGCATCCACACTCGCAGTCGGGCTTCCGTCCGGGATTGTTGGCCAACAAAATGTCTTTTGCTTTGAATTGTGGCTCTTGCAGAAATCTTGGCGCGGAATATGTAAAGAACGTACGTGACGCGAGTTGCTATATACGTGAACAGAGTGAGTATGATCTACTCGCTTCTGGAATGATGAACGGTGTGAGAGAATGAGGGTAGTCATCAATGAGCGAGAAAGCGAAAAGGGTTTGTTAGCGGACTGCTACCCGCATCGCATCCTAAACGTGAATATATGAATCCCTGCAGACGGGGCCCCCATACTATCAATGACTCGACATACATTTACGAAGCAACCTATAATACTCTGTCTCGTTGTCTGCCATGCTCTGTCAACATCTTTACGACCGCATCCTTTCCCTTTCCCGATGCCACCTGGAATGGGGTCCTTCCTTCCTTGTCCTTGGCATCTGCACTCGCACCACGGTCGAGCAGCAAGCGCGCAGTCTCTGTATTGCCTTTGGATGACGCATGGTGCAACGGTGTCCATCCGTTGTTGTCCTCAGCATGTGCATTTGTGCCGTGGTCGAGCAGCAAGCGCACGGTCTCTGTGTTGCCTTTGGACGACGCCAGGTGCAATGGGGTCCTTCCGTCCTTCTTCTTGACTTCTGCATTCGCGCCACTGTCAAGCAGCAGACGTACAACCTCGAGACTCCCACCAGATGATGCTAGATGTAATGGCGTCTCGTAGTCTTCATCTTGTGCGCTGATTTCCGCCCCATGTTGGAGCAATAGCCTCACGATCTCCACGTGACCAGATGTTGAAGCCCAGTGCAATGGAGTATCGCCTTCGTTATTCGCAGCATCGATGCGTGCGCGGTGCCCCAGTAACATCCGAACAACCTCGAGGTGCCCAAACTCTGCAGCTGTAAGAATGGGAGTCCAGTGATCGTCCTGCTGCGAATTCGGATCTGCGTTGTGATCGAGTAACCACCGCGTGACATCGATAAATCCATCCCTCGATGCGGCATATAGCGGAGTCCGATTATCGGCGTCGTCAGTAACATCCACGGCCGCGCCATGCTGGTGTAATAGCTCTGCCACCTTGAAGTGTCTCTTGTGCAATGCCGCGGCCAGTGGACTGTGATTTTCACCACCCCTCGCATTTACTTGCTCAGGATGCTCGACGATGATGTGCGCTGCCAGATCACGAAATCCGCACAACGAAGCATAATACAGTGGAGATCCACGATCTTTGGGGTCATCTCCGAAGGTACCCCAGAGATCGTCGATGTCGTCCAACTCGAGCCACGCGGAAAAATGTGGCTTGGTCGAGTCAAAAAGACGTCGCATCCCATCTTCAATCCGTGACGACACATTTCCGAACTGCGCATGCTCCACCCAATGCTGACTGGCATATCCCGCCAACGGAAAACCATAGTCGACCGGGTTATCGTCTGCGTTGCCGTCCAACTGGAGAAGAGTTCCCAAGCAAGCCTGCGCGAGAGTTGTGTGTGCGGGTTCGGGAATGATATGAAAGTATGAAGCGTCTCCTTTGGAAGCGGCAAGGCGATCGGAAGTCAAGAACTCCTTGACCGAAAAATGCGAGAACTGAACGACCCGGGAATCCCCATCGTCGACTTCGGTGATCAGGCTGGAGCACGTAGAGAGCACGGCTCGTTGTCGATCCTCCCACCGCCAGTCCTCCTTCAACTTCGGTATCGCTCCTTCTGCCTCATCAAAGTCAAGTGCAAGTATTTCTGCGAGCTCCTCGACACGTAGCGGCCGAGCAGCCGCAGTGAGACATTGTAAGAGCCGATGAGCGTGGTCTCGGTTGGCCATCCCGATCTCCTTCAACACCCGCTCGTATGTCTCGTCCAACGATTTCGGCAATTCGTTGAGCGTTCGCCGGATGCTTTGTGGGAAGCAATGCTGCAATACTTCTAGCTGACAGAAGACCCAACGGAACCTGTCAATAGTCAGCAAGCATCATTGGCGCGTTCTTAGTCGCGCTCACATTCCATCAGCTCTATCCGTGAGCGTCTCAATAACCAGCTCTTTATCCTTATCCCTCCATCTCCTCATCGCCGTATCCGAGCCCGCATAAACGACTGATCTGATATAGTCTTCAATATCCTTCTTTTGTCCACTTTGTTCATGAATCGAGACCGGGTGGAATGCCAGGGGTTCAAGCGCGGCTCGGATGTCATTCTCCGGACGGCTGGTGATACATATATGTAGATTCGGAAGCTGGAGGCCGACAAGGTCCTTTGTGAGATCAAGGACTTGTCTGCGGGCGGGTGGAATTCCAGAGGTATTGGGACATTCATCTAGCGCGTCCAAGATGATGTAGATTGGGCCTTGGCCAGGTAGCGCGAGCATCTCTTTAAGACATGCAACCAGCGTGGTGGTGCTGGGCTTACGTGCGCCGTCGTCGTGTGCCGTATAAATGCGGGAGAGTACGTCGCAACAACTATCGGAGCGAGTAGAGAGCTGAGTTAGAAGCGAGGGAAGTAAGTTGCGGAGGTTTTGTTTATTGGTGTCCTTAAAATCAAAATAGAAATACGCCATGGATGCTAGTCCAGCCTCCCACAAGACCAAAATGTCCTGGATGATCGCGGAGCTATTGGTGATGTAAGTACCTGAGGGTGAACTCGAAAAGTGATAACGAACCAAAGGATGCTCTTCCCTGAACCCGCTACAATAATTCTAGTCGATCAATACCTGGGAGGATGTGAAGGAATAGAAACGCGCACGTTTGCCGTGGATCCACAACAAGGATGTGGTCGACTTGGACTTCCATCCCGTGAATATACTTCCTTGGAAAAACCACGTCGCTGTCCCTCCATGCTGCGTGGCGGACGCGATATTATGGTTGGTGGATGGGTCCGGAGGAGACAGCCACGCTCTGTGGCCCTTCCGTACCCTGCTCCCTGCAGTGACATATCGGTCTCAGCAAGTAAGAGCAACGGGGCTGCAGAATCACGAACGCTTTTCGTCGTCCATATTGTTTGCTGCTCGTTGCACAAGAGCCTTTGTTTCCTTGCCGTCTAGATGTGTATAGGTTTACGATGACGTTTGTGAGTGGCAAATGTACTGGACGTACCTTCAATAGCTACGTTGACCTTGTCATCGACGCCCTGTACTTGCTTGCCGACGGTTTGCACACCGTCCTTGACATGATGTGAGATTTTCAGGACTTGTACGATCGCCATCTGCACCTCCTGCTGCGTCAATCTATCCAGTCGGACCAACGCGTCCTCGACGTCCCTCCTTCCGATTAACTTCTTCAGATATCTCTCTGAATCTCTATCAGCGACAGGAAGCGCGTCGTCCCAGATCGACTCACTCGTTCGCCCCTGCTTCATCTCCTTCGTCACAACCCCAAATATCCCAAGCACCTCGACCATTATCTTCACGATGACGTCCTTCATCGCCTCCGTCGTCGGCACCTCGCTATACTCCTCGAGCCGTCTGAAGAAGCTCTCGATGCGCTCGAAGATATCGATGAGCGCATCTTGGCTCGCAGCAACATCCTTTGCCGCCTGCGTACATTCGGAATCAGAACGGGTGCGGGTAGGAAGATCCACGATAATAGCTACCAAGAGAAGGACCCCGGCACCAGCGAAAATGACTTTCGCGGGTGAGAACACCTTGAAATATGATATCAGAGGGTAGATCGTAGAAGGTCATCGCAATAGGACCCACCAGTCCGACGCCCTCGCCCAGCGCGCCGGAGAAAGCATAAAGGACGTTGACAGTCGGAATCAACCATTTCGTCAATTTGTCATCGCCGGACGTAGATTGCTCGAACTGTTGGACTTGAGTGCGCAGCACGGCCAGGATGTCGGCGGGAGAGTTGCAGGTCTGCAACTGGCCCATCAGCGGATGCAGGAGGAGGTCTTTCTTCGTCTTCTTCTGATACTCTTTAATGGAAGCATTAAAGATGGCCTGGAGACTGGAAGAAGAGGAGGCGGTGGAAGGTGTCTGAGACATTGCAACAACAACGAGGAGACGTCTGAGGCCTGGGGTATGATACTGGCACCGCTGGTGAGATCTGTGAGAGGCGGCCGAGTGGGAAGACCAGATCAAGAATAGCTCGCCACGAGGTTTGCCAGGTGACGCCCGCACTGCCTCGGCTCGTAAACAATCCGACACGATTTTTTTGTCACAAACCACTAATGCATGAATCATCTAGGTCACTTCCGCCCGCTGGATTAGAGGGAGGCCCGCGCAGTGGAGGGTCTAGAACTCTAGGGTTGTCTTATATCTCGACGTCGGCGTCTTGGTCGGCGTCCCCCTGCAGAGGGAAGTTGACGTGATTAGTGCTTATGATGTCCGGGTTCTTTGTTTTCTCAAGTTGTAATTAATCAGATACGGGAGCTAGCTAGGTGGCGATGAATAGATATATTACCCGTGAATGTGGTGAAGCCGTCGGATTGTAAGGAGTATAGTGATAGATGGTCGGCGGAGGTAGGGATGAATGGTGGAGAAATGGAGAACGAAGAAGAGATGAAGGTAAAAATGGGTAGATAGTACAAGTTGGGAGTACATACAACAGGCAGAATCAGACACACAAACCCGCGGAGGTCCAGTTCTGGGAAGACACACACACAACTGACAAGGGTTAAGGGGCGGTCAAGAAATTTTGGGGCGGACGGGAATGGCGCGACGCGAATAAAGGAAAATCGCAAGCGACAGCACACAGCCTTTTTTCATCCACCCTCTCTCAGTGGGTAGAGCAGTTCCCGCCGTTCGAAGCCTTGGACGAGTCACCACGCGCGCGCCTCGTCATCGTCATCATCCTGAGTGTCTTCTTATCCCGCGAAGCGACCGTCGGCGCAGCAGTATCCGGCACCGGTACTCACGGGACATCCGCAACGTCAGCCGCAGCATCGATGAACGACAAAGCCGTTGTCGCGGCAGACGGAACGACGCGCGGCCTGGCTCGCCGAGGACGCGCTGCTACTATTCCCCAGTAGCGACCCGGCTACGACCCCCTGTAAGCTACGCAAGCTGTTCCATTGTAACGATTGCGACTGCGGCGAGTTCGCGCATGACGAGCCGACGCTCGACATCGACTGCGGGAGTTCTCTCAGGTGCGCATTATTCGCCTGTCGCAGTTCTCGCTGGCGCGTGAGGATGATGGACAGTTTCCACCGGATGACGTTCCCCTCCGGTATTACACAAATTACTTTGGCTTGCGGGTGTGAGTGAGGAGGCGATGTAGCGGCAGCGAGTGAAGCGGATGAGTTGGTGTGTGTCGGGAGAGAGAGGCACGCGAGCGCTGTTGAATGGCGAGAGGACCTTATACGCTATCGGTGGATGTGGCGGCGACGTCGGAGAAAGCTGAGGTGAGTTCGCGCACTCCCGTTCTCGCTGGTCACGATCACGGTCGAGGCTGCCTCGAGATGAGCTCGCGCTCGCAGGACGGTGGTTCGGTAGGCGTGTGAAGAACTCGGCGGGACTGTTGCCGCGCTCCGCGAAATGCGCATGTATGAGCTATGTCGAGCGAAGGTCGCAAGTGAGCGCTGCGCGACCTGAGCACTTGGAGTAGGCGATCAGGCTGCAGTGCGAACAAAGCACCGCGCCCTTCTTCGCCGGCTCCATGCATACGCGACAGTTGACGGCTACATATCGATAAGCCATCAGGGTCAAGTTCACGTCGTGTGATAGCGGAAGACGCACGTTTGCCAAAGGTCGTCTTGACGAAGGTATTTCAAAGAGGTCTGCTTTGTTTTGCGGAACTTCAGAGAGGACTGGTGATGCACTGCCTGTAAAAGAGTGGTGACCTGGCGAGTTGAGCAGCATCGCCATGTCACCGTCAAACGGCTGGCCTGCATACACATGAATCGGGGAGTCGAGCTCGAGATTTGCCATCAAGTGTCGTGCCGAGCCGTTCTTTTGCAGGTCTGCGTTTACCCGCCGAAGGAAAGGTATCCTATCCTGTGGCCGCAAGTCCTTTGAAAAATCCGCAAATTTAGCCTTTCCGCTCTTACAGATATTGTCACAACCTCATACTTAAATAGTTGCTCCGCGCTTGGTTGCATCGACGAGCCCTGTGGAAACACTCCTTAAGGAACGCGACAAGCGGACTAAAAAAGCGTTCAGGAGTCGGTGGAGACTCGTCTTCGACTATCCGGAACATCACTGTGTGTTTCATTTGGGTTAACGACTTCGGAAATACTGAGCAACACCGGTCCAGTCACCTGTCATGGCATTCCCTATATCCCCACAAGGCGGGCGTACCGTCAGCAGTTCGATCGGAGTGCCCGTGATATCCTTGATCTCGCGCTCCATCGCGCGCAGGTTGAGCGAGAGGCCAAAGTCTGATAGCTTTACGTGCACGACGTCGCTGCGATGCAAGTACAGGCGCGTCAACGCTGTCGCGTGCGGTGCGTCGGCCCACGGGTGGCGGCACCGGCGCTCATATTGACACTCGCACTAACACCAAGATCGGCGGCCCCGAACTTGCCCTGGAAAAGACGGGCGTCCACCGAGAGAGCCAAGGAAGAGGGCGAAGGTTTCCGAATCGCGATCGGGCGAGAAAGCGCTTGTAGTGCGTCGACAAAGTTTCCACTGTCGTCACTTTGACTACCTTGCCATCTAGTCGTATATGCGTTTACGATGGATTTGTGAGTGGCTAACGTGTTGAGCGCACCCTCAATAGCCACGTTGACCTTGTCGCCAACAGCTTCTGCTCCGTCCTTGACATGATGTGCGATTTTCAGCACCTCCACAATCGCCATCTGCACCTCCTGTTGCGTCAATCTATCCAGTCTGCCTAGCGTGTCTTGAATACCCCTTCTTCCAATTGATATCTCTGTTAGCGAAGAGCAACTTATCATCAGTGATCGACTTACTTGCTCGTCCTTGCTTCATCTCCTTTGTCACAATCCCAAAATTTCCGAGCACCTCGACCATTATTTTCACCATGACGTCCCTCGTCGCCTCGCTATACTCCTCGAGCCGTCTGAAGAAGCTTTCGATGCGCTCGAAGATATCAACGATGGCTCGCAGCAACGTCCTTTTCCGCTTGTATACGTCCGGTATCAGAACAGTCCGCGTAAGTGTGATCTAGAGCAATAGCTACCAAGAGCCTCGGACCCCAGCTCCAACGGAAAATGACTTTTGTAGGCGAGAACACCTATAAATACGATATCAGACTTTGGATCGTAGAAGGGTGGTCGGAATGGGACTCACCAGTCCGGCGCCCTCGCCAAGGGCTGCGGAGAACGCATAAAGGACGTTGACGGTCGGAACCAACCATTTTGTCAACTTATCGTGGCCGGACGTAGTAGATTGCCCGAGCTGTTGGACTTGAGTGCGGAGGATGTCAGTGAGAGAGTTGCAAGTCCGCAACCGGAGCCATCAACGGATGCGCGAGAAGGGGTTTCTTCGTCTTCATTTATACATTTCCAGGGAAGCACAGAAGATAGCCTGGGAATTGGAGGAAGAGGGAGCCATGGGAGGTGTCTGAGACATGGCAGCAGCAGCGAGGAGAGACGTCTGAGGTATGATACTGGCAGTGGCAGAAGAGAGATGGCACGGGGGCGCCTGAATGATTTGGCAGTTGACGCCCGCACAGCCCCACTATCAGTCATAATATTTTCGGCCCAGAATTATTGTTTTCAAAACATAGGCGCAGGAGTCTCTTCATCCTACTTCCCGTCGCCGACTTGGAGGGAGGTCCGAGTGTGGTTAGGAGTTTCAGGTCGAGGTAGACAAGCAGAGTCTCTGTACATGTAGGAAAGGTTGAGCTTGAGGATTGGCTGGATTCACACTCGCAATCTCGGTTCGAGTTCTCGGACAATCGGTATCCCGGGTGGTTTCGCAAAATGTTTTCTTCTCTCTGGTCACGGGAATTAAACAGACGATGTGTAGGTAGGGATAGGATAGTAGTTTGCGTAACTGTTGACCGAAAGTTCATGCTGAGGAAAGTCGAATTCTTTGGACAAGTAAATGGGGGCGGGGAAGCACGAGAGACGCGAACACGTCAGCTGGACCTCACCAGCGAATGGATTTACCCGCGTAGATATCATCCGTGTCATAACAGATGAACTGAGTGAGCAAACAACGAACGTATCCCAAAGCGCATCTAGTGATTCATAGTATGAGTGTCGTTCTCGCTCGCCCAAGTCACGGGGCAGCACAAGATCGCGTTGGTTGACCTTCTCCACGAGTTTCACAGTCGATGTCGTTCACGACATTGTCAAGAAACCCAAGACAGTCGTAGGTTATCATATACACTCCCTCCGATAAATGGAACCATGCACGCCCGAGGACGCTTTACCGCAGTACCGCCTCTTAATGCAGGAATGACGGCCTGAGAGGCTCACGTCTCCTGCCAGCCGACCCACGTCCCCGAGCACTCAACAAGTCCTCATCAACGCTCCATACTCGTCACCCTGGCGCGATCCACCCCTGCAAGAACTTCCACAGGACGTCTTCAGCCCGCAGCCCGGCCACAGCGTGCAGCGCCGTCGCGAGCTGTCAGCGTCATGAGCTGGAACTAGCATCGGGTGGTAGACACAGTCCACGACGAACGGCACGTCTGGCACATCAGTGCCGCGCACGCCGACCTGGCGCAGCGTGGGGAGAGCCCATCAAGCAGCTGCTATACTAACGGTGGTGGGGGCGGAGGCGGGGAGGATGTCCTTGCACAGAAGCGGTACAGCGCGGGGATGTCCGTTGCGGTGCATTCGCGCACGAAGGGGCTCAGTGCGAGTGCGATAAGTCCAGTTCTTGATCTACCTGTGGAAACAAGGTTCGTTCCACTATCCTTGTTCGCTCCCTCGTGCTGTTATTTGAATGCTTGAGAGGCCCGACAGGTGCACTGCCCTCCTCCCCCTGAAAAGCCCTTCCTCCGTGACTCACTTCGACGAGCGTGGGGCCCCTCCTGCGCTACGTACTTCATTTTTCGGTCTCAATCTCTAAACAACAAAACTCGGTGCGTGCACCGGGTACCAAGGGTGCTGCTGATTTCATATTTTTGTCCGGAATAAGACGCTCCCTGTATTGCTCCCAAAAGTGGTTTTGTCCATAAGGTTGTGCCACCTTCACTCTTCCTTGACCTTCGGCATGCCACTTCCTTTGGCATTTCCTCACCTGCATTTGATGGGCTCGATGTAGACCAAAAGAGCGTCTTGATTCGAACTTGGTCCAAGACCGAGGAAGTGCCCCTGGGCCACGTCAAAGAGGTCTGCGGGCTTGAGAACCGCCAGACGCATGTAAAGAAGGAAGATCTCGACGGGGTCAGAAACTAGGGTCGCGTGCTACAAGTGATCGTTCCGGAGGGACGGCATCTACACTCGAAATCGGGCCTCCGTTCGGGATTGTTGGCCAACAAGGATGTCTTTTTCTTTGGATTGTGGCTCTTGCAGAAAACTTGGGGAGGAATATTTAAAGAACGTACGCGACGCGAGTTGCTATACTTATACGTGAAGAGTGAGTACGATCTACTCGTTTTTGGAATGATGAACGGTATGGGAGAATGAGGGTAGTCATCAATGAGCGAGAAAGCGAAAGAAAAAGGGTTTGTTAACGGGGTCATCATGCAATGCATCATACGGCTACCCGCATCATCGATATCGCATCCTAAACGTGAATATATGAATACCCGCAGAAGGAACCCCCACACTATCACAATGACCCGACATACATTTATGAAGCAACCTATAGTACTCTGTCTCATTGTCTGCCATGCTCTGTCAACATCTGTACGATTGTCTCTCCTGATGCGACCTGGAATGGGGTCCTTCCTTCCTTGTCCTTGGCATCTGCACTCGCGCCACGGTCGAGCAGCAAGCGCGCAGTCTCTGTATTGCCTTTGGATGACGCATGGTGCAACGGAGTCCATCTGTTGTTGTCCTCAGCATGTGCATTTGTGCCGTGGTCGAGCAGCAAGCGCACGGTCTCTTTGGACGACGCCAGGTGCAATGGGGTCCTTCCGTCCTTCTTCTTGGCCTCTGCGTTCGCGCCACTGTCAAGCAGCAGACGTACAACCTCGAGCCTCCCATGAGATGATGCTAGATGTAATGGCGTCGAGTAGTTCTCATCTTGTGCGCTGATTTCCGCCCCATGTTGGAGCAATAGCCTCACGATCTCCACGTGACCATTAATTGATGCCCAGTGCAATGGAGTACGGCCTTCGTTATTCGCAGCATCGATGCGTGCGCGGTGCCCCAGTAACATCCGAACAACCTCAAGGTGCCCACACTCTGCCGCTGCAAGAATGGGGGTCCAGTGATTGTCTAGTTGCGAATTCGGACCTGCGTCGTGATCGAGTAACCACCGCGTGACATCGATAAATCCATCCACTGATGCGGCAAATAGTGGAGTCCGATTATCGTAGTCGTCAGTAACATCCACGGCCGCACCATGCCGGTGTAATAGCTCTGCCACCTTGAAGTGTCTCTTGTGCAATGCCGCCACCAGTGGACTGTGATTGTGACCACCCCTCGCATTCACTTGCTCGGGATGGTCGACGATGATGTGCGCCGCCAGATCACGAAATCCGCACAACGAAGCATAATACAGTGGAGATCCACGATCTTTGGTGTCATCTCCGAACTGAAACCAGAGATCGTCGATGTTGTGCAACTCGAGCCACGCGGCAAAATGTGGCTTGGCTGAGTCAAAAAGACGTCGCATTCCGTCTTCTATGCGTGACGACACCGTTCCGAACTGCGCATGTTCCACCCAATGCCGGCTGGCATATCCCGCCAACGGAAAACCATCGTCGACCGGGTTATCGTCCACGTTGCCGTCCAATTGGAGAAGGGTTCCCAAGCAAGCCTGCGCGAGAGTCGTGTGTGCGTGCTCGGGAATGATATGAAAGTATGAAGCGTCTCCTTTGGAAGTGGCAAGGCGATCCGAAGTCAAGAATTCCTTGACCGAAAAATGCGAGAACTGAACGACCTGGGAACCGCCATCGTCGACTTGCGTGATCAAGCTAGAGCACGTAGAGAGCACGGCTCGTTGCCGATCCTCCCACCGCCAGTCCTCCTTCAACTTCGGTATCGCTCCTTCAGCCTCATCAAAGTCAAGTGCAAGTATTTCTGCGAGCTCCTCGACACGTAGCGGGCGAGCAGCCGCAGTGAGACATTGCAAGAGGCGATGAGCGTGGTCTCGGTTGGCCATCCCGATCTCCTTCAACACTCGCTCATATGTCTCGTCCAAGGATTTCGGCAATCCGTTAAGCGTTCGCCGGATGCTTTGTGGAAAGCAATGTTGCAACACCTCCAACTGACAGAAAACCCAACGGAACCTGTCAATAGTTAGCAAGCGTCATTGGCCCATTCATAGTCGCACTTACATTCCATCAGCTTTATCCGTGAGCGTCTCAATGACCAGCTCTTTATCCTTATCCCTCCATCTCCTCATTGCCGTATCAGAGCCCGCATAAACGACAGATCTGATATAGTCTTCAATATCCTTCTTTTGTCCACTTTGTTCATGAATCGAGACCGGGTGAAATGTTAGGGGTTCGAGCGCGGCTCGGATGTCGATCTCCGGACGGCTGGTGACACATATATGAAGATTTGAGAGCCGGAGGCCGACGAGGTCCATTATGAGATCAAGGACTTGTTTGCGGGCGGGCGGAATTCCAGAGGTATTGGGACATTCATCCAGCGCGTCCAAGATGATGTAGATTGGGCCTTGGCCAGGTAACGCGAGCATCTCTTTAAGACACGCAATCAGCGTAGTGGTGCCGGGCTTACGTGCGCCATCGTCGTGCGTCTTGTAAATGCGAGAGAGTACGTCGCAACAACTATTGGAACGAGTAGAGAGCTGAGTTAGAAGCGAAGGAAGCAAGTTGTGGAGGTTTTGTTTATCGGTGTCCCTGAAATCAAAATAGAAATACGCCATAATGGCTAGTCCAGCCTCCCACAACATCGTGATTTCCTGGATGATTGCAGAGCTAGTTGGCGTTGTAAGTTCCTGAGGGGTGAACCCGACGAATGATAACGAACCAAAGGATGCTCTTCCCTGAACCCGCTACAATGATTGTTGGCGATCAAGATCTAGGAGGACGTGAAGGGACAGAAGGGCGCACGCTTGCCGTGGATCCACAACAAGGATGTGGTGGCTTTGGTCTTCCATTCCAGGAATATACTCCCCCGGAAGAACCATGTTGCCGTCCCTTCGTGTTGAGCGACGCACGCGATATTTTGATTAGTGGATGGGTCTGGCGGAGACAGCCACTTTCGGTGCTTTGTCCGTATCCGGCTCCCTGCAGTGGGATCTCAGTCTCAGCAAGCGAGAGCAGTGGGCTAAAGAACCACGAACGACTTTCCGCGTCGATATTGTTTGCCGTCTTTTGTAATAGAGCTCTTGTTTCCATTGTCGTTACTTTGACTACCTTGCCATCTAGTTGAATATGAGCTTACGATGGTATTTGTGAGTAGCTAACGCGATGAACGTACCCTCAACAGCCAGGTTGACCTTGTCGTCGACGCCCTGTACTTGCTCACAGACGGTTTGTACTCCAGCCTTGACGTCGTGTGCGACTTTCAGGACCTGCACAATTGCCATCTGCACCTCCTGCTGCGTCAATCTATCCAGTCGGACCAACGCGTCCTCGACGTCCCTCCTTCCGATCAATTTCTTCAGATATCTCTCTGAATCTCTATCAGCGACGGGGAGCGCGTCATCCCGGACCGACTCACTCGTTCGCCCCTGCTTCATCTCCTTCGTCACAATCCCAAATATCCCAAGCACCTCGACCATTATCTTCACTGATGATGTCCTTCATCGCCTCCGTCGTTGGCGCCTCGCTATACTCCTCGAGCCGTCTGAAGAAGCTCTCGATGCGCTCGAAGATATCTTCGAGCGCATCTTGGCTCGCAGCAACATCCTTTGCCGCCTGCGTACATTCGGAATCAGAACGGTGCGGGTAGGAAGATCCACGATAATAGCTACCAAGAGAAGGACCCCGGCACCAGCGAAAATGACTTTCGCAGGTGAGAACACCTTGAAATATGATATCAGAGGGTAGATCGTAGAAGGTCATCGCAATAAGACTCACCAGTCCGACGCCCTCGCCCAGCGCGCCGGAGAAAGCATAAAGGACGTTGACAGTCGGATTCAACCATCTCGTCAGTTTGTTGTCGCCGGACGTAGATTGTTCGAACTGTTGGACTTGAGTGCGAAGGACGGCCAGGATGTCGGCGGGAGAGTTGCAGGTCTGCAACTGGTCCATCAACGGATGCAAGAGAATGTCTTTCTTCGTCTTCTTCTGATACTCTTTAATGGAAGCATTAAAGATGGCCTGGAGATTGGAAGAAGAGGAAGCGGTGGAAGGTGTCTGAGACATTGCAAACAGTGAGGAGAGACGTCTGAGGCCCGATATTAGCACTGCGGGTGAGAAGCGGCCGAGTGGGAACAGATCTAGAATAGGTTGCCACGAGGTGACGCCCGCACTGCTTCGGCTCGTAGACAATCCGATATGACTTTTTTAGCTACAAAACCACTGATGAACGAATCATCTGAGTCGGCGGACTTAGAGGGAGGCCCGCGTGGTGAAGTGTTGAGGACCATTTCGGATCTCAACGTCGTCGTCCTCTGCAGCCTATGCCTGAGGGGAGAGTTGCGCTGAGCGTGATTGGTCCTATCTCGAATAATCAAGTAGTTGACAGTAACTTGGTCACTGTTGGGACACACGTCTCATTTTTTCTTGTCTCTCGAGTTGCACAAATTAATCCGATACGGGAACTAGCTGGGGATAAATAGATATATTACCCGTGAATGTGGTGAAGCCGTCGGATGTAAGGAGTATAGTGATAGATGGTCGGCCGAGGTATGGATGTAGTAGGTGATAGGTAGCCGGTAACCGTCAGAGAAAGACCATGAGTAAATTCGAATGCTTGGACATGTCCGTAAGGTATTAACTTTTGATGGATGAGGGTGGGAAGAGGTATCAAGGATACATAGTATGAATGGTGGAGAAATGGAGAACGAAGAAGAGATGAAGGAAAAAATGGGTAGATAGTACAAGTTGGGAGTACATACAACAGGCAGAATCAGACAAACAAACCCGCGGAGATCCAGTTCTGGAAAGACACACGCGTACACGCATGCACGCACATACAACTGACAAGGGTTACTGTAAAGGGGAGGTCAAGAAAATTGGGGTGGACGCAACAAATTGGGGGAACGGCGCGAGGCGAATAAAGGAAAATCGCAAGCGACAGCACACAGCTTTTTTTTCATCCTTCTTCTCTCACTGGATGGAGCAGTTCCCGCCGGTCGAAGCCTTGGACGAATCACCACGCGCGCGCCTCGTCATCGTCCATCATCCTCTTCTTGTCCCGCGAAGCGACCGTCGGCACAGCAGTATCCGGCACCGTCACACACGACGCACCCTCGATGTCAGCCGCAGCATCGACAAACGAAGAAGCCGTCGTCGCGGCAGACGGATCGACGCGCGCGGCCCGGCTCGCCGAAGACGAGCTGCTGCTGTTGCCCGTGGCAGCCACGACCGCCTGTAAGCTTCGCAGGCTGTTCGATTGTGGCGATTGCGACGCAGGGGACTGCGGCGAGTTCGCACACGACGAGCCGATGCTCGAGATCGACTGCGGGCGTTCTCTCAGGTGCGTATTAATCGCCTGTTGCGGTTCTCGCTGGCGAGTGAGGATGATGGACAATTTCCGCCGGATGATGTTCCCCTCCGGTATCGTCACTTTGGCTTGCGAGTGTGAGTGAGGAGGCGGCGTAGCGCCGGCGAGTGAGACGGATGAGTTGGAGTGTGTGGGGTCGGGCGTGAGAGAGGCACGTGAGCGCTTGTTGAATGGCGAGAGGACCTTATACGCTATCGGTGGATGTGGGGGCGACGTCGGAGAAAGCTGAGGTGAGTTCGTGCGCTCCCGTTCTCGCTGGTCACGATCACGGTCGAGGCTGCCTCGAGACGAGCTTGCGCTCGCTGAATGGTGGTTCGGCAGCCGTGGGAAGAACTCGGCGGGACTGTTGCCGCGCTCCGCGAAATGCGCATGCATGAGCAGTTTCGAGCGAAGGTCGCAAGTTAGCGCTGCACGACCTGCGCACTTGGAGTGTGCGATGAGGCTGCAGTGCGAACAAAGCACCGCGCCCTTCTTCGCCGGCTCCATGCATACGCGACAGTTGACGGCTACATTTCGGTCAGTACTCTCACGTCCACTGATAGTGGGAGACGCACGTTTGCCAAAGGTCGTCTTGACAAAGGTATGTTCACGTATTTCTAAGAAGTCTGCGTCGCTTTGCGGAACTTCAGGGAGGACAGGTGATGCGCTGCCCGTAAAAGAACGATGACCCGGCGAGCTGGACAGCATCGCCATGTCGCCGTCAAACTGCTGGCCTGCATACACGGGAATCGGGGAATCGAGCTCGAGATTTGCCATCAAGTGCCGTGCTGCGCCGTTCTTTTGCAGGTCGGCGCTCACTCGGCGAAGGAATGGTATGCTATCCTGTGGCCGCAAGTCTTGTGAAAACACCCAGATTTAGCCTTTCCGTTCCGTCACAACTGGCTCTCGCCAGACTCACCTTGTTCAAGCCCCAATGGTTCTTCAGCCACTCATGCTCAAATAGTTGCTCCGCGCTCGGTCGCATCGACGGGTCCTTGTGGAAACACTCCTTGAGGAACGCGACAAGCGGACCGGAAAAGCGTTCGGGAATCGGCGGTGACTCGTCTTCGACTATCCGGAACATCACTGTGCATTTCCTTTGGGTTAACGGCTGCGGAAAAACCGAGCAACACCAGACCAGTCACCTGTCATAGCATTCCCGATATCCCCATAAGGCGGGCGTCCCGTCAGCAGCTCGATAACCGTGCACCCGAGCGACCAGATGTCCGACTTGGGCGATGCGCCTTTGAGCTCGATGACTTCAGGGGCCATCCAGTTCGGCGTGCCCGCGACGTCCTTGATCTCGCGCTCCATCGCGCGCAGGTTGAGCGAGACGCCAAAGTCGGATAGCTTTACGTTCCCAGTCTTGGTCGTGAGGATGTTCGCCGCCTTGAGGTCGCAATGCACAACGTCGCTGCGATGCAGGTAGTCCAACCCCTCGAGGATCTTGAACACGTAGCTCGCCACCAGCTTCTCGTTCAGTTTGCCGAATGCCTTGAGAGTCTGCCCAAGGGAGCCGTTCTCGGCGTACCTGTAAGAGCACACGTGACGCCCAGTCAGAAGTCTGTATGTGCAAAACAACATTGCGCAGCAGCAGGCATGCAAACGGGCAGGCAGTGGCACAGCACGGTATATAAAGGAAGAAGGGGACGACGTACTCAAGTACAATGCTGAGAGTGTTCTCGTCCCGAGTCATCCCCTCGTACTTGACGATGCTGGGGTGCGACAATCGCTTGACCAGGTCGACCTCCCGCATCAGCTGCGAAATTTCCTCCTCCTTGAGGCCTTCAAGCCCGATCCGCTTCACTGCGACCATCTGCCCGGTGTTCAAGTTGAGCGCGCGATACACAGCGCCAAACTGTCCGCGTCCGATACAATTGCTAAGTTGCTGTAAAAAGGCGGTTAAATACCAACCTCTATAAAAGGTGGACCACTTACAAAGTGCGTTGGCGCCCTTCCCTCCTCCCTCACGACCAGCGTCTGCCGGGACATGCTTCCTTCCGTCGCATCCCGCGCCATCAGATCGCTTGCGCTCGCCTGCTCGCCCGACGCGACGCCGAGGTTGACCATGCTCTCGAACCGCGACCGCCGCGGCTTGGCACCAAACTCGTCGTACGAGTTGGGCCGCGGCCGCCTGCGCGAACTCGCGCTATCCACCTCGCTCTGGAACCGCCCCCACGGGAGCAATGACGACGGGGAGTTGACGTTACCAGACGCACGCTCGTTAGACGGGGCGCGCTCGACGGGATCGAACGAGGGAGACTGCGATTGCGAGGGCGTATTGAACGGGCTCGAGGAGGGAGCACCGCCATACTCGCCAGACACGGCGCGCGGGAATGGGATGGGCACGAGTGAGTCGCCATCTCCCCCACTGCCGCCGTCATCGGGGCTGCTCCGCCTCGGCACATAGATCCCGCTCCGCTGCCCGCTGCGCGTGCTGTTCCTGCGTAATGCGACTCGGCCTGGGCTAGGTCCAAGGCCGAGAGAAGCAGCATCCGGGCTCGAGTCGCGATGTAACAAGGCGCTTGCGTCTTTCGGTGCAAGTACAGGCGCGTCAACGCTATGTCGCGCACGGTGCGTCAGCCTGCGCGCGGCCGCGGCCGCAGCAGCAGCAGCAAGCGGAGGCGCTATTGCCGTTGGTGGGAATGATGATTCTCGTAGCAGCGACTCGACACGACCTCCCGGCGGAGAAGCAGACGCGGAGATGGCACCGGCGCTCGAATTGATACTCGCACTAACACCGAGATCGGCGGCCCCGAACTCGCCCTGGAAAGGATGGGCATCCGCCGAGAGCCGGAAGGTTTCCGAGTCGCGATCGAGAAGGCGCTTGTAGTGCGTCGACAAAGTTTCCATTGGCGTCACTTTGACTACCTTGCCATCTAGTCGCATATGCATTTAACGATGGAGTAGCTAACGTGTTGAACGCACCCTCAATAGCCAAGTGAACCTTGTCGCCAACAGCTTCTACTCCGTCCTTGACATGATGTGCGATCTTCAGCATCTGCACAATCGCCATCTGCACCTCCTGTTGAATTATCCAGTCTGCCTAGCGATATCCCTTCTTCCAATTGATATCTCTCCAAATATCTGTCAGCGAAGAGCGACGTATCATCAGCGATCGACTTACTTGCTCGTCCTTGCTTCATCTCCTTCGTCACAATCCCAAATATTCCAAGCACCTCGACTATTATTTTCACGACGATGTCCCTCATCGCACCCTCCGTCGTTGGCACCTCGCTATACTCCTCGAGCCATCTGAAGAAGCTTTCGATGCGCTCGAAGATATCGAAGAGCGCATCTTGGCTCGCAGTAACGTCCTTTGCCACCTGTGTACGTTTGGCATCAGAACAGTCCACGTAAGGGTGATCCAGAGTAATAACTACCAAGAGGAGGACACTGGCTCAAGCGAAAATGGCTTTCGCAGAAGAGAACACTTATAAATATGATATCAGAGTTTGGATCGTAGAAGGGTGGTCGGAATGGAACTCACCAATCCGATGCCCTCGCCAAGGGCTGCGGAGAACGTATAAAGGACGCCGACGGTCGGAATCAACCATTTTTTCAACTTGTTGTCACCGGACGTAGTAGATTTCCCGAGCTGATGGACTTGAGTGCGGAGGATGTCGGTGGGTGAGTTGCAGATCTACAACCGGAGCCATCAACGAATGCGCGAGAACATTTTTCTTTGTCTTCATTTTATAAATTTCCAGGGAAGCACAGAAGATAGCCTGGGGATTGGAGGAAGAGGAAGCCATGGGAGGTGTCTAAGACATGGCAGCAGCAGCGAGGAGAGGCGTCTGAGACTGGCAGAAGAGAGATGGCACCGGGGCGCCTGAATGATTTGGCAGTTGACGCCCGCACAGCCCCACTATGACCTCGTGGATATGTTCAGCCCACAATTCTTAAGGGCCTGTTCGGCGCACCCGGTGCGCCGCGGCGCATCTGCCAAAAAAAAAAAATTGCCCCTCCTATGCGCCGGGGGGCAAACTTGCTGTTCGGTGCACATTGCGCCGAGGGGTTGGCGAAGAGGCTCCTCGGCGCAGCCCTATTAAAATGGCGCAGCGAGAATACCCGTTTCCCACTTCTCATTCTCTGCCCCAACACCACCTGAATCGCGATTGTGACTACAAAACATTATTAATAATACATTTATTTAGATATTAATTAAATTTGGTAGTACATCTATGGCCTTATATATCGGCTTCAGAAATGTGCAAGACACGCGCGCTCGTATAGTACAGTACTGTATGCACACAGAGCGACTCGCATTTTAATAAAACCTAGCCAATATAGTCCTCAGTACTTCGAAGAGTGGAAGCAACTGAGGGAAAAACAACGGACGCATGCCAAAGTGCGTATATGCGCCCGGTCACGTGAAGTACAGTACCAGGTATCGTGACGTACTCCTCCTTGACTCCAACACTCCTCCTCGACAGATACGTACTGGACGAGCGTAGAGAATAAGTGAATACAATAATAATAAGGAAACGAATCAAGAAAAGAGAATAAACAAGAAGAATAGACATGCGAAAACAAGAGCGTGCGCCAACTCCTCCTCGTCATCACGGGGGTGTCCCTCCATCATTGAGCCCTAAGTACTGGCGCAAGCGAAGGAAATCGACTCGACCCAGAGGCTTCGTGAGGATATCAGCGGTGTTGTCTTTCGACTTGACGCGTTGTACGGACAGTTCGCCGCCTAGGGTTTGCTCGCGGATGTAATGGTATTTGACGCGAATGTGTTTAGTCCGCGAGTGCCAGACGTGGTCTTCGGTGAGCCCAGATGCGGCGTCGTTGTCACAGTAAAGGGGTGAGGGTCCGGTAGGTAGTAACCTTAGCCCGTCAAGCAATTGCCGGAGGAAAATGGCCTCATGTGACGCCTCGTGTAAAGCTATGTACTCCGCGTAGCATGAGGAGTCCGCGACAGTTTGTTGTTTGCGAGAGCTCCAAGAGATCATGCCTGAGCCGAGCGTGAAGCAGTAGCCCCCGACAGATCGACTGGTTTCCATACAGTTCGCATAGTCCGAGTCTGAGTACCCGAGCAATTGCAGCTGATTAGTGCCGCCAAGGTTCAGGGACATAGTCCGAGTCGCCTTGAGGTAGCGCAGGACGCGTATGGCGGCCGACCAGTGCTCCAGACGGTAACAATTGCAGAAAGAGGATAGGCGTCCCACTGCGTAGGATATGTCTGGACGGGTGGCGACAGCAATATACATTAGACTGCCGACCAGAGAGCGATACGGGGTGCGAGATATCCAGTCATTGATTTCCGACGACACTGGAGTTGCGGGATCAGGGCGTTGTAATTGTAGGCCTGCGACCATGGGAGTGTCGACTGCATGAGCGGCGGCTTGACCAAACTCCTCCACCACGTGATCTATTAGAGCTGTCTGGGATATTGAGATGGTACGCTTGGTGCGATCGCGGGTGATGCCTATTCCCAGAGCGTATTTTGGTTCGCCTAGGTCGGAGATCTCCCATCTGGAAGTTAGCTCGGCTTTGAAGTGCTCTATTTCGCTCGGGGCTGACGCCGTTGCGATGATATCGTCGACGTGCACCACGAAGATGATGATCCCTGTCGCTGATTGCCGTCTATACACGCACCACTCGCATGCTAATCGCTCGAAGCCCCAACCTACAATGGCGGCGTTGAACGTTTTGTTCCAAATTCTGCTCGCCTGTTTCATGCCGTATATGCTCTTCATTAGTTTCATCACCCAGTCTTCCTTCCCCGCTTCCTCGAATCCCTCCGGCTGCTCCATGTACATGGTCTCATCTTCCGGTAGGATCCCATGGAGGAACGCAGTCTTGATATCGAATTGTCTGAGGTCCCAGTCCTGGGTCGCTGCGATGTGGAGGAGCGCTCGGAATGACTCGAGGCGGGCGGTGGGAGCGGTTGTCTTATCATAGTCGACGCCATACCGCTGGGCATACCCTTTTGCCACGTAGCGAACCTTGTATCGCACGATGTTCCCAGCGTCGTCGCGTTTACGCTTGCAGACGAGTTTGCCCTTGAGTGGGCGCTGGTTTCGTGGTACTTCGCTGCGGGGGACGAGGATGAAGACCTTCAAGTCTTCCAGGCTCTTGAGTTCTTCTCGGCCGCCGGCGATCCAGTATTCGCGCTCGGGAGAGGCAACGGCCTTGGCCCAGGATGGTTCGTCATCCAGATCGGCTGTTGGCTCAAGGTTTCCGTTAGTCAATGCGGCAAGGACTTCGTCGACCGACGTAAGGCCATGACCGGCGCGGACATCAACTGGTAATAAGTCATGTGAGTCGCGCATGGGTGAGAATAGTGATATGAAGGCTGTGGCGTGATCACCGTCACCGCTGGGGTCTGCGCGTCTGCTGCTCCTCTCCTCCTGACGACGGACGCCGGATGCACGGACGTCGGCCATTGCAGCAGATAAGCGGGAGCTGTGCGCGAGACCATCGAATCCACGGTTCGTGGGCACGGGAATTCGGGAAGATCGACGGGGGATGGGAGATGGCAGTGTGGGGGGCGGTGAGGGGGTTAGAGTTGGGAGTGTGGATGGCATGGACTCAGGGGTCGAGGCACGGGAAGAAGGAGAAGGATCTGGTAATGTATCTATGGGTAAAGTAATAGGAGGCTGATTGCGTTCGTTTAAGGTGTTATTGTGTGATGCTGTATTGGTTTCTCTATTGTGGTGATCTAATCTACTATGTGACGTTATATTTGGGGGTTCTATATTGTGTTGTGATGTGTTCTGAGACGTTGTTGGAGACGGTATTTGATTTTGAGAAGACAGATGGGCGGAGACAGAAGAAGAAGGAGGGATAGAAGACGAGGTTGCGCTGGAATGGGAGGAGGTGGGAGGAGGGCCGGAGATAGGGGAAGAGGATTCGATCGGAGGGGAGGAAGGGGAGCAAGAGACGAATGGGGAAGGAGTGAGGGATGGGGAAGGGGAGATGTAGCCGGGGGTGTCCCACGAGGCTGGCTCTGAAGGAGGTGATAAGTTGAGTGTGGTGCCAGGAAGGAGGGAAGTTGGGGCCGCGTGGAGATGCTCGATGAATGAAACGTGGAAGGAGTTGAAGACGCGCTTGCTAGAGGGGTCCCAGAGCCGATAAGCTTTGGTGTGTGGGGCGTAGCCGATCAAGACGCAGGGCGAGGATCGTTGAGCTAATTTCGAAGTGTGCGTCATCGTCAGGGCGTAGGCCCGGCAACCGATTTCGCGTAGGTGGGAGAGTGAGGGTACCCGGTCGAACCACATTTGGAAGGGCGTTTTCCCCCCATTGGAAGTTGCCGCAGTTAGATTGGTCAAATAGGCGGCGGTGTTAACGAACTCGTCCCAAAGATTGGCGGGTGCGTTGCATGAGAACCGCATTGCCCGGCCTTTGTTCAGAAGTGTTCGATGAAGGCGTTCCGCGCGTCCATTTTGCGCAGACGTATAGGGTGCTGTTAATTGATGATCGACACCTTCTGCTTTGCACCAAGCTTCCATTGCGTGGGAGACGAGTTCCCCATTATCGGTGAGGAGGGAGCCGAGTTTATCACCCGTTTGATTTGTGACAGCGCGATGCCAATCCTGGAACGCTTTTGCGGCTTCGGCTTTAGTTTTCAGGGGGATGGCCCAAACATAGCCCGAGAAATCGTCAATCACATTCATGGAATACAGGGCACCAGCTTTGGATGCCGTCGGCATTGGGCCGCACAAGTCAACGTAAACCTTTCCCAACCGCCTCTCCGCCTTTACCCCTTCACGCGCGTCCGGAACGGTCGAGCGGGTCTGCTTGCCGACGATGCAGTGGTCGCATTTAGGTGGTGCACACGATAAATCAATGGGCATACCTTGGATCGCCTCGGAGCGAGCCATGTCTATAATGGTGCGAACGTTGCAATGACCTAGTCGGCGATGCCAAGTCTCGACATCAGGGACGCGCTGCGCGTACATCGCCTGTGCGCAGATGGGCTTTGGAGCGGTCAGATGGTAAGCGGAAGGGGGAATGGAGAGAACATAAAGGTTTTGGCGGGGGGAGATTGTGCCCCGCGTAATGACAGCGTTGCTTTTGTTGGTGATCCAACATGTGTCCGCGTCGAAGTGGCAGGTGTATCCGCCGTCACGGCTGAGTGACAGTACGGAGACGAGGCGCACAGTGGCGTCAGGAATGTAGAGGACATTTTGGAGGGTCAGCTTGTGGCCGCTTGCGATGCGCAGATCCACAGTGCCCGTGCCGACAGCGAAGACCGAAGCACCGCCGAGGCCTCTAACGGGGTGGTTTGGAATGGGCGAGAAGGTTTTGAAGTCGGAACGCGCCGGTGAGATGTGGCATGTAGCTCCCGTGTCGAGGATGAAGGGCGAGTTGATTGACGGCTCGTTATCTCTGCGAGTGTACGCCGCCCAATCGAGCGAGGTCGAGGGGGGTTTGTCTTCGCTTGCCAACAGCGCCCTATATTCCATCAGATCGCCCTCACCCATCTCGACATTGAAGTCGGGCATGGAAACCGCGGTTAGGGCTGCGCTTGTGGACGCGGCGTTTTGTGGCTGAGGTACGAGCATGTAGGCCTGGCCGTTGAATATGATGGGCTGGCCGACCGATGCGTTATGTTGGGTGCTCGTTGTCTGAGCGACTTGAGCGGTGGAGGGGGCGGCTGCGGTGTTCTGGGAGCGGTTCCCTCTGGGAGGCTTACCGGACGCGGCGCGTTGGGCAGTGCGTGCTTCATCAACTGATTTCCCGGCCATCTTACCACCGGGCAGGATGCAGAAGTCGCTTTGGTGGTTACTGCGTTTGCAGTTTGAGCAGACCGGTTTGGCGTTGTTGGCATTCCTCATTTGTGTGGTTGCGGCGAGGGCAGTGCTACTGACGTTGTCCTCGGTGCGACGAGTCTGGAGGGAGTCTTCGTCCTCAAGTCGTTCCATGACTTTGTCGGATGAGAAATCGACCTGATTGAGTAGACCATTGATGACGGATTGGAGTTGAGGAAAGTTCTCGCTCAGCCCGTTGATGAGGAGTATAGTTAGGAGCTTGTCGTTGTCGAAGCTTCCCATCTTTACGATCCGCTCCCACAGCTGTTTGATTTTATTTGCGGTGACGACGAGGGCGGTGTCGTGTTGGAAGCGTACGTTGAGTGCCTCTTTGATGAGGAGGACTTGGGCGTGGAGGCCGATTTGTTCATGACGCTTGCGGAGTTTCTCGTAGACTTCATGCGCGGTTCCGAGCCGGCGTACGAAGTCAAGGTCGATCCTGGAGATGCGTTCCAAGATGAAGGCCCGCAATGCCCGATCGTTGATCCTCCAAATTTGGGCTCCTCTCGTGTGAATGGCCGGATCGGGGCATGGAATGCTCCTGTCCAACATTTCGGTGAAAGCTTGCCTGTCGACCACGTAGCTTAGACGCAGGTTCCAATCTTCCCAGTTGGATTTACTTCTATCTAGTATGAGATCGGCGGGCCAAGTGGAGTCCGGCATAAGGGTGCGTTCCGTGAGGAGTATTCCATTCACAAAGACGCTGCGAGCGTGATCCCCAGGGTTGGCGGGGGTCGCATTTGCCCCAGTGCCGGTAGCCGAATTAGCGGGAGGGTTTGTTTCAATAGCGGCTGCCCCAGGGTCGATTGCCCCAGTGGTAGTCGCCCCAGCGAGGGCCGCGTCGGGTGCAGTTCCGCCAGAAGCCATAGCGGGGTCGGAGACTCAGCGAGCGAGCGGAAGGGAGAGAGAAGCGAGAGAGTGAGAAACGAGTGAGTGGGGGACAAGTTTTCGTTGGTTAGGACGTCGAGATTATGGACGGGCAGCAGGGCCCATAACCTAATAAAACCTAGCCAATATAGTCCTCAGTACTTCGAAGAGTGGAAGCAACTGAGGGAAAAACAACGGACGCATGCCAAAGCGCGTATATGCGCCCGGTCACGTGAAGTACAGTACCAGGTATCGTGACGTACTCCTCCTTGACTCCAACACATTTTACATTATTCACTACAACATCTGTCTCGGACTTGTATCCCAGTAATAAAATGGATCAAAAAAAAAGCATCGCAGGTACGATTCGCAGCTAGTCGTGCGGCCCTCTGCACGGCACGAAACTTCGTATATGTGTCCTATATGTTTTGGAAAGTACTGCATTCGAGCAGCTAGCGCTGCGCGAATATGCATCGTGCTCGGGAGTGCAAAAGGTGAGAGGCTTCAGCAATACATGGACCAGTGACAAACGGACCGTGCACGCCTCCGCGCTTCACGAAACTTGATGGTCCTTATCATACCCATTGTAGATTCATTTTGCTTCAGTGGTTAAGTGTGCGTGCGAGTGCAGCGCGCTCGGGAACACAGATAGAGGGCCTCACTGAGCCTTGCTGAGATCTGAAGTGTTCTTCTCTATTTTGAAAGTAATAATACAGCGAATTTATAAAGGATAGAAACAGGATCGATATAATGTACAGTTGCTGGAGTAGGGACTGGGGAGCAACTGAGGAGGTTGCAAAGCCATCGGATGTAGTGCAGAAGATGCAGCCAGCCATGCAAGCCTCGCCAACGATTTTGTTATTACTAATATCTAGGTCGCCAGTAATTCACTGTGACACACACACGTGATGAATAAAACAATGCATTTACTTTTCGGGCAGAGGGGCGTTCGGAGACACGGAGCACAAGGGGGGCCAAAAATGTCGCTCCCTGACCCAGGGCTGGGGGGGGGGGGGTCAACCAAAATCCTTTAAAAAAATTTAATATTTTCCACTTTATGGCCCACAGCAGGGGGGTTGGGGGCAGGGTTGGGGGGGGTCAACCAAAATCCCTGAAAAACTTTAGGTTCTGGGCTGTCTTTTTAGTTCAGAGGGTGCACAAAGGGGGTGCACTTGTTGCTCATAAGCTCTCCCAAGCCCTCCTCTCACTGTCAGGTCCATCTTGGAGTCACGCCACTCACTTGTGGCCCCCCAAAATTTCCTTTTTTGGTATAAGTTTCCTTTTTTAGGTGGTACATGGGGGGGGGAGGTCAACCAAAATCCCTTAAAAAAATTTACCTACCCCGTGCAATTTTTAAATAATTTGACCCCCCTTGACGGAGCATCACCCCATGGGACCTCATTCCCCCGACCGGGGGAATGCATTCTCACGTTGCATCGTGACGCTGCATTCCCTGCACCGAACAGGCCCTAATTATTGTTTTCAAAACATAGGCGCGGGAGTCTCTTCATCTTACTTCCCGTCGCCGACTTGGAGGGAGATCCGAGCGTGGTGAGGAGTTTCAGGTCGAGGTACACAAGCAGAGTCTCTGTAAGAAAGGTTGCGCTTAAGTTACGAGGATTGGCTGGATTTACACTCGCAGTCTCGGTATCTCGGTTCGAGTTCTCGGTCAATCGGTATCCCGGGTAGTTTCTCAAAATGTTTTCTTCTCTATGTCACGGGAATTAAACAAACGGTGTGTAGGTAGGGATAGGATAGTAGTTTGCGTAACTGCTGTAAGGAAGGTCGAATTCTTCGGACAAGTAAATGGGGGCGGGGAAGCACGAGAGGCGCGGACACGTCAGCTGGACCTCACCAGCGAATGGGTTTATCCACGGTCCCAACTAACAGATGACGCCGTGACTGAGTAAACAAACAACGAACGTATTCCAAAGCGCATCTATGAGCGTCGTTGAATGTCGTTCTCGCTCCCCGGCTAAGCCACGGGGCCACCTCCTCCAAGTACAAGATCGCGTCGGTTGACCTTCTATCACGAGTTTCACGGTCGATGTCGTTCACGGCATTATCAAGAAACCTGAGACAGTCGTAGGTTAGACGCACGTAGACGTATCGCATACACTCCCTCCAATAAATGGAATCATGCACGCCCGAGGAGGCTTTACCGCAGTACCGCCTCTTAATGCAGGAATGACGGCCTCACGTCTCCTGCCAGCCGACCCACGTCCCCCAGCACGCTCAACAAATCCTCACCAACGCTCCATACTCGCCACCCCGGCGCGAACCGCCCTGCGAGAACTCCCGCAGAACGTCTTCAACCCGCAGCTCGGCCACGACCACGGAAACGGCATGCAGCGCCGTCGCGAGAGCCGTCGGCGTCGTGAGCTAGAGGGCGTACGACCACCGGGAATTATACACAGTCCACAGCGAACGACGCGTCTGACACATCAGTGCCGCGCACGCCGACCTGGCGCAGCGTGGGGAGAGCCCATCGAGAGCTGCCACAGTAACGGTGGTGGGGGCGAAGGCGGAGAGGACGTTCTTGCACAGAAGCAGTACAGCGCGGGGATGTCCACTGCGGCGCATTTGCGCACGAAGGGGCTCCTCAGTGCGAGTGCGATAAGTCCAGTTCCTGATCTACCTATTCCCGACAAAAATAAGAAATCAGTAGCACCCTTGGTACCCGGAGCACGCACCGAGTTTGAGGACGTAAGCCTGGCTGAGCTTCCCATAGTCGAATAGGCCATGGCGTCCCCCTGGGAAGTGTCGCTGCTCCCCAGAGATCGACACCGAAAAGTTAAGTGGTGCAAGAGGGGCACCACGCTCGTCGAAGTGAGTCACGGAGGAAGGGCTTTTATGTGGAGGAGCATTTAAATAACAGCACGAAAGAGATAGTGGAACGAACCTTGTTTCCACAAGACGCTCCCTGTATTGCTCCCAAAAGTGGTTTTGTCCACGTCCTTGCGCTGTCTTCGCTCTTCCTTGGCCGTCGGCATCCCACTTCCTTTTGCGTTTCCTCCCCTGGTTCCTGTCTCTGTATTCCATGAGGACCTGCATTTGGTGGGAGGTTTCGGATCGATGCAGACCAAAAGAGCGCCTCGATTCGAACTTGGTCCAAGACCGTGGATGTGCCCCATGTCGGAGCGGTCTGTGAGCTTGAGAGCCGTCAGACGGACGTAAAGAAAGGAAGATCTCGACGGGGTCAGAAACTAGGGGTCGCAAGCTACGGGTGGTCGTTCTGGAGGGACGGGATCCGCACTCGAAATCGGACCTCCGTCCGGGATTGTTGGCCAACGAGGATGTCTCTTTTCTTTGGATGGTGGCTCTTGCAGAGATCTTGGGGTGAATATGTAAGGAACATACGCGACGCGAGGTGAGCAGAGTGACGATCTGCTCAATGATGAACGGTATGGGAGAACAAGGGTAGTCATCAATGAGCGAGAAAGCGAAAAAGGGTTTTGTTAGCGGACTGACAGCAGTGGTCATCATACGGATAGCCAGAAGGGACCCACATACACAATGACTCGACATCTTTGCGAGACGCTACTTGGCTCTCGTTTGCATCAAGTTCCGTGCGCGCTGGGGTGGCCGATGGGGGAGAGAGGGAAGAGCGACGCGCGACACGGAACGCAGAAGAGCAGAGAAGGCGCGACTGTTCATTGGACATGTGTAGATAGAAGATGTATTTTTTAAAAAACGCGTGGAATAAAGGGCTCCCAGGGTTATTAGGTAGCGAGACAGGGATATTGGAAAAGTGGGGGTAGGTGCATAGAGGACGGGCGAAAGCGCGAAGCGCTTCACGATCGAAAATGGGCTCTGGTGGCCGAGGCGAGGTCGCGACACCCAATCTGTTAGGAATCGATGACGCGGCGAGTGAGACTCGGTACCCCTTGTTTAGGAAGAGATAGCGTGGCATTGCTTACCCTGTGGAATGATGCCTATGGCGCACGGTGCCGCTTTAACGCACCGGTGGCATGGCATAGCGTATGAAGGCCTCGTGTATGTCAGGGGCGTCTTGAATGTAAGGGGCGATGACGACGGCGTGCTTTCGTAAGTACAGCAGGAAGGAGTCCCCGGCCCAGCGACCTTGGGCTTTCATAACATCGAAAGGGACGCCCCGGAGCAGATACTCAAGGGTCGAGCCGATTCGGATGCCGTGGCCTTGAAGTGGCTCGAGGCCTGCAGCGCGAGCAGCCTTCCCCACCCTCTCCAGGAACTTGGCCTTGGTGAGCGGGCGACGTGCGTTTTTTTGCTCGATATGCAAAGAGGTGAGAAGCCTCAGAGGGTTGATTAACGCGAAGGTGATTCTGTAGGGCTGCCGTGGGATCGGTCTCCCCCATCTGCGTGGCCCAATAGACGTCTTCCCCGTCCCTAATAGCGGCCTTCGTCGAGGGGAGGTGAAGCACGGTTACTCTGTTGCCGCTGCGGTCCTGCTCGTACGAGAGGTTTTGAGTGGTGATGTGCATGTTGGGGCGGAAGCTCTCCAGCGTGCGTACCGTAAACTCACCTAGCCTGGCGGAGGCGTAGAAACACGTGGTTAAACACGCGAACACGGCCGCGTCAAGGGGGTTCTCCATGACCAGGTCCCGCTTGACGGCCGCGATAAAATCGGGGGTGTAAGGGCGGCGCGCTTTTCTCTTCGAGGCATCCGGCGTGAGTTTGTTGGCTGCGCGTAGCATAGTGTCCATCTCTATCTTTTCGAGCACCCACGGAACACTGTGCAGGACGTGCCAGGCCCGCACGCCGTTGAGATAATTCGAGATGGTTTTGCCCGAGTACGCGGCCGCCATGTGCGCTACGAACGCGGATAGCAGGCGCTGTGCCGCAGGGGCCCTTTCGAGCTCGGGGACTTTCTTGTCATCGCAAAAGCAATGCCACATCAGCAAGCCCGAGCCGTACGCCTCGCGCGTATCCTCCTCCCATGCGTGTATCATCGTGTCTTTGATGCGTTCCCGTTCCGCGGCGCTGAGAGACGGAGAACCCGGGAGAGAAAGCTGGCCGTCGGCAGGCGTCCAGAGCCTTAGGCGGTTTTTGGCGTGGCAATGGGGGCGGAGGAGAGAAGGGAGAGGAGTGAGGGAGGAAGGATAGGGTGCCGGTCTCTTATGAGTGGGAGTTGCGGCGGGTGGGATGGAGAGATGGCGTGGCCTCGTTTCGAGGGGCTTTCGCCGTTTCGGGCTTCCGTTGTGAACACTCGGTTGGACGTCCTCGAGGTCGCGCTTACGGACCAGCCGGTTTAAAACGGCTCCTCTCGTTAAGTCATGCGAGCTCGGCGTCGGCGAGGAAGGGCCTGACCTCCTCAGGGATGCTGATGTGATGGAGTAGGAGGTTGGAAGGGGGGTAGCGACCCCGGGATGGGGCGTCAGCAGGATTTTGTGCGCTCGGAACGTATCGCGTGTGGATGCTTCTATTGCCGCTCTCTGATAACTCGAGGATGCGGCGGAAAACGCGGTTCGTGGGCTTGTTGGCGCTGGAGCGCTTCCACCAGCCCTCGACGACGCCACGATTATCTCCGTAGACCTTAATGTGCTCGCCCTCGCCTGAATACGCGCATAGGCCGATGACGAGAAGCTCAAAGCCGATCGCCTCGGCCCATTGAATGTCGCGTCCCTGGGATTTCCACCCTGGGACCAAGCGCCAGGCTCTCCACTTGGGGCCGATGGTGATTGCGACCCCGAAGCCGGAGCTCGCGTCAGAGTACGCGTTGTAGTCGACGAGAGGCTCGGGCCCTGGGATGGGCCTGGAAATGTTGGGACGACTGAGCTGTCGCGTCCACCATGTAAGGTCGCCCGGATTGTCCCGGGGTGGGGTGCGAGGTACGAATGGACGGCTATCGCATGAGGCCAACATGGCCTCCATGTTGGTGAGGTATGCGCGGCCTGCTGGAATGACCAGCGACGCGTGATGAAGCTTGCCGTATAGCTGCTGCGTTTCGAGCAGATTGTGGGTGCGCTTCCTTTCCCACTCTGCGATGGCAGCGAGATACTTGACTCTTTTCTTTTCGAGTAAGTAGACGGTGCGCGTGCGTAGATCCCAACGCATCCCGAGATACGGGACCTCTGAGGCGAAGGGGATGGTCTTGGAGGGCTCCCATAGGATACCGAGGCGTGCCGAAAGCGCGTCGATGTCGACATCCGCGTATGCAAACGCTTGGTCGTGCTCGGGACGGAGGGAATCGTTGGCCAGGTCGCGAAGGACTGCGGCGCAATCTTCGTCGAATTCTTCCGGAGAGTCATCCGGTAGATTCTTGCCCCTGTACAGCAGGCGGCTGCCGTCTTGTGTGCGGCCCCCGTGGGCGCGGATCTCGCGACGCCACTCGACACGTTTTGCGTTGTATTCGTGTAGGCAGGCACGCGGTAAGCGGAAGAATATGTGGTCGTCGACCCACTTCGATAGAGGGCCGATGCCGTTGCCCCGGAATATGTCTGCGCCCGCGTCTGCGACCCTTCCATACACGCCCCCGGCTGAGGTGAGGCCGAAGTTGTTGCAAGTGTTGACCGCGAACTGGTCGTCTGCCTGGAGACGGACGACGAGGCCGGGCCATTGCGATGGGGCAGCGGGAATGGTCCTGTACGCTTCCGCCACGTCCCGTACCGAGGCCTGAGAGCCAGGGGGAAGACGAGAGATGAGCAGGGCCACAGCCATAAAAGTACCCCACGTGCACGGAAAGTCGTCACTTTCGACGCGGGAATTGATGGAAGCCGTACCTGGCAGCGGGGTGTGCGGGTGCGAGAAGTTATGCACTGCCCGAAACTTGCCCGGCTTGGCTGTTTTGGGAATAAGGGATAAGGGGGAAGTTTGGAAGGGGCCAATGACGGCTTCCAACTGTACACGCGTGAAGGGTCCGATGTATCGGCCCGTAGCGAACTCGTGTTCCGTGATGAGGTTATATACAGGTAGCAGACTATTGATAGATGGATGATTACGAGGGGCATAAGTGCATAGGATCTGTGGAATTCCGAGATCAAAACCATTCGAGAAGCCCCGGGCGAGCGTCGGATACTCGGCGAGAAGGTCGAGTCGCGCAAGTTCTGCCGCCCAGATGTCCGACTTGTACGGGGACAGGGCTTTAAGCCTTCTCTGCTCGAGGGCAAGCTTGGGCTCCGTGATCGGAGCTTGCGCACCCGGAGCATCTGTGACGCTCGGGGTGGCTCGCAGAGGCGCATCCTCTCGAGACTTGCCAGTCGAAGCAGAGTGGGAGGCCGTCGGCTGCGACCAGCCTCCCTTGCTCGTTTTTTCTGGGAGCGTTGGCTGACCCATCCCAGAGTTTGGGTGCCTTGCACCTTGCGAAGGTATGTTCGTGGCGCCCGAGGCAGATGGCGCAGACTCCCCCACGCGGGCCTGCACCGGACTGAAAAAACTCTGGGTTGTCCCGCCGGGAGCGTCGAGGGGTATCCCGGGGGCGCTTATCGGGGCGGCCCGAAGGGGATCCTCGGCGAGAAAGCGGTGAACGAGAACGAGCCCGCTTCCTCGAGGATTCGTGACGACGAGGGGAGGAGGAGCGATGGCGGCTATGCTGCCGGCGACCGCGATCGCGGTGACGCCTGGAAGGGGTTGCCCCGGATTCCTGATCGGTCTGTGCCCTGTCGATCTGGTCGATGGCGAAGCGTGATAAGGTTGAATAGCGAGATGGCAATAGGGAATGGCAAATGGCATGGGCGGGAAGCGAATGGCAGATGGCAAATGGCAAAAGATACGAGGCGGATGGCAAATGGCAGAATGTGGCACAATGACGGAGGTGGCGCGGTAAGCATTGATCGATCAAGGGTGGACGGTAGGAGCAGCGAGGCGATAGGTTTTGTTGGGTATTTGAGAAGAGAGGGGGGGATAGGAATCGAGCGAAAAAGGAAAAAGAGGGAAGAATGTTAGCGCGAGCCAATTCTGGAGAAAAAGAGGGCCTGTCCGTACCTTTTCGATTCTCCCTTCTTGGATCCTAGTGTTTAGGTCATCAGAGATGGTGCGAAGTAGGCCCTCGCTGATTATCTCAATGTTGAAGCCTTCGTTGCGCCCTAGAGCGTCGAACCATTCCCACCTAACCCGGCTTTGGTACAGTAGTAGCGCCTTCCTGCCGTTAGTTTGGACGCGGATAGGGTGCACGTCCAGGACGACAAAGAAGGCAGCCAGAGCTTCCGCGTTTTCTGCCGGCCAGGTCCCGGATTTGGCTATGAAGTGCAACATCGAATTTTTAGCTTCCAGTAGTTCTAGCCAGCTCAAGTCCTCGTCGTTTCTAATGCCTCTGGACGGAGTCATGGCCGCTAGCGGGCGCATGGCTATGGTGCTCCCGAGCTGCGTGAAAGCGATGGTGTCTTGGCTGTTCGATTTGCTGGAATCGGCCGTGGCGTCCCTGCAGCCTTTTAGAGTGAAGTAATCTAGTTCGACCCACTCCAAGTTGTTAATTTTGTTTAGGGCGTACTGGGCGGGCCTCGGCTCGATCCAGTCACCGAGGCAACGCCGAGGATCGAAGGTGTTCATCTTCGGTTTTTTCTTCTCGGCCTCTTTGCGTTGGTCTTCGGCCTCCTTCTCGCGCTGAGCGAGTTGTGCGGCTTCTATCTCTTGGTCTAATCTCTCCTGTTCGTCCTGGGCTGCTCTGTCCTGTTCGAGCTGCGCGTTCCAGGCGACTATCTTAAGGGCGTTCTCACGCGCCCAAGCCTCCTTCATCAGCTGGACGGCTTCGTCCCCAGTAATCGGGTTGTGCCCTTGATGGGCATCTATCATTGACTGTCTCAAAAAATCCCACCCGTCACTTTCAAAACTCGGGCACACTTCCTGATTGGGGTCTGCATTGATGCGTGGCATGTTCTCTTATGAAGGTGTTTTGTAAACTGGTTCTTTGGAGATCGAATTGGAAGAAGGGCTTTTTACGAAAATAAAAGAATTCCGGTTTTCAGACCGGTTGGAAAATGGGCGGAGAGGTGGCGGCACGAACGAGGAAGCTGAGCACGTGCCGCCCTATCCGCTCGCGCAAAGACTACACTCTAAGACTCCGCTCGTTCCTTACTCCGCCTCAGACTGGCCATACATTTACGAAGCAACCTATAATACTCTGTCTCGTTGTCTGCCATGCTCTGTCAACATCTTTACGACCGCATCCTTTCCCTTTCCCGATGCCACCTGGAATGGGGTCCTTCCTTCCTTGTCCTGGGCATCTGCACTCGCACCACGGTCGAGCAGCAAGCGCACGGTCTCTGCCTTGCCTTCTGACGACGCCAGGTGCAATGGGGTCCTTCCGTCCTTCGTCTTGGCCTCTGCGTTCGCGCCACGGTCAAGCAGCAGACGCACAACTTCAAGGTGCCCAAAATATGCAGCTGCATGAATGGGAGTCCAGTGACCAAGCCGGTGACCGTCTAGTTGCGAATTCGGATCTGCGCCGTGATCGAGTAACCACCGCGTGACATCGATAAATCCATCCCACGATGCGGCAAATAGCGGAGTCCGATGATCGAGGTTGTCAGTTACATCCACGGCCGCGCCATGCCGGTGTAATAGCTCTGCCACCTTGAAGTGTCTCTTGTGCAATGCCGCCGCCAGTGGGCTGTGATTACGACCACCCCTCGCGTTTACTTGCTCGGGATGCTCGGCGATGATGTGCGCTGCCAGGTCACGAAATCCGCACAACGATGCATAATACAGTGGAGATCCACGATGTTCGGTGCGATCTCCGAACTGACCCCAGAGATCGTCGATGTCGTGCAACCGGACCCACGCGGCAAAATGTGGTTTGGCAGAGTCAAAAAGACGCCGCATCCCATCTTCTATGCGTGAACACACATTTCCGAACTGCGCATGCTTCACCCAATGTCGACTAGCATATCCCGCCAACGGAAAACCATCGTCGATCGGGTTTTCGTCCGCGTTGCCGTCCAACTGGAGAAGAGTTCCCAAGCAAGCCTGGGCGAGGGTCGTGTGGGCGGGTTCGGGAATGATATGAAAGTATGAAGTGTCTCCTTTGGAAGTGGCAAGGCGATCGGAAGTCAAGAATTCCTTGACCGAAAAATGCGAGAACTGAATGACCCGGGAATCCCCATCGTCGACTTCGGTGATCAGGCTCGAGCACGTAGATAGCACAGCTCGTTGTCGATCCTCCCACCGCCAGTCCTCCTTCAACGTCGGTGCCGCTCCTTCAGCCTCATCAAAGTCAAGTGCAAGAATTTCTGCAAGCTCCTCGACACGTAGCGGCCGAACGGCCGCGATGAGACATTGTAAGAGACGATGAGCGTGATCTCGGTTGGCCATCCCAATCTCCTTCAACACTCGCTCATAAGTCTCATCCAAAGATTTCGGCAATTCGTTGAGCGTTCGCCGGATGCTTTGTGGAAAGCAATGTTGTAACACTTCCAGCTGACAGAAAACCCAACGGAACCTGTCAATAGTCAGCGCTAGTCAGCAAGCGTTATTGTCATTGGCACATTCTTAGTCGCGCTTACATTCCATCAGCTTTATCTGTGAGCGTCTCAATAACCAGCTCTTTATCCTTATCTCTCCATCTCCTCATCGCCGTATCCGAGCCCGCATAGACGACTGATCTGATATAGTCTTCAATATCCTTCTTTTGTCCACTTTGTTCATGAATCGAGACCGGGTGAAATGTGATGGGTTCAAGCGCGGCTCGGATGTCATTCTCCGGACGGCTGGTGATACATATATGTAGATTTGGAAGCTGAAGGCCGACAAGGTCCATTATGAGATCAAGGACATGTCTGCGGGCGGGTGGAATTCCAGAGGTATTGGGGCATTCATCTAGCGCGTCCAAGATGATGTAGATCGGGCCTTGGCCAGGTAGTGCGAGCATCTCTTTAAGACACACAATCAGCGTGCTGGTGCTCGGCTGACGTGCGCCATCGTCGTGTGTCTTATAAATCTGGGAGAGTATGTCGCAACAACTGTCGGAACGAGTGGAGAGCTGAGTTAGAAGCGAGGGAAGCATGTTATGGAGGTTTTGTTTATCGGTGTCCCTGAAATCAAAATAGAAATACGCCATAATGGCTAGTCCAGCCTCCCACAACGCCGTGATGTCCTGGATGATTGCGGAGCTAGTTGGTGTTGTAAGTTCCTGAGGGGTGAACCCGACAAACGACAACGAACCAAAGGATGCTCTTCCCTGAGCCCGCTACAGCGATTCGAGACGATCAATATCTAGGAGAACGCGAAGGGAGAGAAGGGCGCACGTTTCCCGTGGATCCATAGTAAGGATGTGGTCGACTTGGACTTCCATTCCATGAATATACTTCCCTTGAAGAACCACGTCGCCGTCCCTTCGTGTTGAGTGGTACACGCGATATTTTGATTAGTGGATGGGTCCGGGGGAGACAGCCACGCTCGGTGGTCCTTCCGTACGCGGCTCCCTGCGGTGGCATTTCAGTCTCGGCCCAGCAAGTAAGAGCAGCAGGGCTAAAGAACCACGAACGTTTTTCGTCGTCCATATCGTTTGCTGCCTGTTGCACAAGAGCCTTTGTTTCCTTTCCGTCTAGACGTGTATAGGTTTACGATGGCGTTTGTGAGTGGCAAACATGCTAGACGTACCCTCAATAACCACGTTCACCTTGTCATCGACGGTTTGTACTCCGTCCTTGACATGGTGTGCGACTTTCAGCACCTGCACAATCGCCATCTGCACCTCCTGCTGCGTCAATCTATCCAGTCTGCCCAACGCGTCCTCGACGTCCCTCCTTCCGATTAATTTCTTCAGATATCTCTCTGGGTCTCTATTAGCGACCAGAAGCGCGTCATCTCGGATTGACTCACTCGTTCGCCCCTGCTTCATCTCCTTCGTCACAACCCCAAATATCCCAAGTACCTCGACCATTATCTTCACGATCGTGTCCTTCATCGCCTCCGTCGTCGGCACCTCGCTATACTCCTCGAGCCGTCTGAAGAAGCTCTCGATGCGCTCGAAGATATCGATGAGCGCATCTTGGCTCGCAACAACATCCTTTGCCGCCTGCGAAGGTTCTGTATCAGCACGGTCCTGGCAAGGGTGATTTAGGATAATAGCTGCCAAAAGAAGGACACCGGCTCCAGCGAAAATGACTTTCGCAGGTGAGAACACCTGGAAATACAATATTAGAGTGTGGATCGTAGATGGGCCGCCGGAATGGGATTCACCAGGCCGACGCCCTCGCCGAGCGCCGCGGAGAACGCATAAAGGACATTGACGGTCGGGTTCAACCACTTCGTTAATTTGTCATCGTTAGACATTGATTGCTCGAACTGTTGTACTTGAGTGCGAAGGACGGCGAGAATGTCGGTGGGAGAGTTGCAGGTCTGCAACTGGGCCATCAACGGATGCGCAAGAAGATCTTTCTTCGTCTTCTTCTCATATTCTTTCATGGAAGCATAAAAGATAGCCTGGAGATTAGTAGAAGATGAAGCTGCGGGAGGTGTCTGAGACATGGCAAGTGCAGCGACGAGATGCGTCTGAGGTATGATGCTAATACAAGCGGAAGAGAAATGCGGAAATGCCACGAGGGCGCCAATGATTTGGTACTTAACGCCCGCACAGCCCCACTTCGAGCTCGTGCCATCATTGTTTTCTCAAAACTATAGGCGCAGGAATTACCGGCTGACTTGGATGGAGATCCGAGTGTTGGGGAGCTTCAGGTCGATTCAGAAGCAGACAAACGGAATGTCAAGGTTGGGGTGCCAAGACCTCCGCAGGAAAGGTTGTGCTTAATACGATGAATGGTTCTCAGGATGGGATGGGGCCCATGAGTTCATCGGTCAATTGGTACTCGTGCATGTGGAGCACTGTACCCAAGAGCTGGGCACAATTTCCCGCAACAAACTATGAGCTACAGACGACCTAGCATTGACAAGAACTCCAGTGCGTCGTGGTTGGAGACAGACTTACTGTACCCCAGTGCCTGAAGTTGGTCAAGGCAATAGCCTGTGGGACTGTGTATATGCGGTTCACCCAGCACAGACGGGTTGGTTTTAGTCTCCTGGGCCTGTCAATGCTCGCCCCGAGTCATGGGCTCACCCTCTTTCCAATACAACATCGCCCTTTCACTTCCTTCACGACCGAAACACTTTTTCTTCTTGTGTACGGTATTGCGGATGAGGGCGCTTCTATCGTAGGCGTTACTACCTCCTCATGCATCTTCGTGCAGGAATAACGGCCTCACGTCTCGCGTCCAACCGATCCACATTCCGCAGCGTGCACACAACAAGTCCTCACCGGCGCTCCGTACCCGCTACACTAGAGCGATCTACCTTGTAAGAACTCTCGCAGAACGTCTTCGGCCCGCAGCTCGAATCGCGAGAGCGGTCCGCGTCACGAGCACAGGGCATACCAATATATGGGTGGAAGACACGGTCCACTACGAGCAGCACATCTGGCACCTCAGCGCGGCGAATGTCGACTTGGCGCAGCACAGGAAGAGCCCGGTTGAGAACTGTCACAGTAGCCGAGGCGGGCGGGGGCGGGGCGGAGAGTATGTTCTTGCGCAGGAGCAGGACGGGCGTGGGGATGTCCGTTGCGGTGTATTTGCGCACGAAGGGGCCCAGTGCGAGTGCGACAAGTCTAGTTCCTGATCCACCAATTCCGGATGGAAATAAAAACAAGCGGCGGTCTTGTATGCTAGGGTGCAGCACGCACCCGAGTTCGAGGAAGTGCGCCTGGCTGAATTTCCTATAGTCGAACAGATAGACTACGGTGCCTCTCTGGGAAGTATGACTGCTGCAACACCGGAAATAGAAACTCCACACTGAAAACTCAAGTACGTGGTGCAGCGGGGGCACCATGCTCGTCGAAGTGACTCACAGAGAACGAGGCATTTTTGGGGAGGCTCGCACCTGTATCAAATATTCGAATGACACGCACGACGGCCTGAGGGAGTAAGGAGGGCGGAACGTACCCTGTATCCTACAAGACACTCCCTGTTCCTCAAAGTAGCTTTTCCCAGAAGGAGAACATACTCAACACGATCGGATCGCCTTCTGCGCGCTTCCTTGGCCTTCTTTACGCTCATTCTCCTTCTACATTCCTCCTCTGGTTCCCTGTCTCTGTATTCAGAATCAGTATTCTACGGGCTCGTATGTAGCAATGGCGGAGTTTCAGCTCGATGCAGACGGGAAGCGCATGTTGGCATGTGTAGAGAACTTGAAGGAAGATTTCATGGTCGGGGTTGGAAACTAGGGACACGCCCTGCGGAAGGGCGATTGGTCCTGGAGGAACCAAGGGAGGAACGGTGTGTAGAGTCTCGGGTCTTGCAGAAATATTGGGAAGGAAGATTTAAAGAACGTACGCGATGGGTACGATCTATACAGGGGCTACCTCTTTAGCGGAAGTCAGCGGAATAAGAACGTGAACGGACCGGTTTCCGTTCCGAGGATTCATCAGTATCAGGCAGGTCACATCAAAATTGAATGTCGTGAGCAAGGCCGTGAGCCGCGTACGTTTCGTCTTTCAGCATGTGTTCCGCTATGCAGCCCGCAAGCATCACCCCATCAGCACCTACAGAAAATATAGCGATGACTCTCCGACTGCGTGACACCACTTTGCTTTAAATTTACCTTCAACTTGTATCGTTGGACATTCGTTTCCCGTTGCGTGGTTACAGCTCATAATAAATACGCATTACGTTCCGAGTAGGCCCACATGAATACGGACAGAAGGGAGTCACGGTAGAATAACCTATAGCACATTATCTATGGGTCCACCATGCTCCGTCAACATCTGTACGATTGCGCTGTATCCCTCTCCTGATGCAACCTGGAGCGGGGTCCTTCCGTCCTTGTCCTCGGCATCTGAACTCGCGCCACGGTCGAGCAGCAAACGCACAGTCTCTGTATCGCCTTTGGATGACGCATGGTGCAACGGAGTCCATCCATCGTTGTCCCTGGCATGTGCATTTGCACCGTGGTCGAGCAGCAAGCGCACGATCTCGGTCTTGCCTTCGGATGACGCCAGGTGCAACAGGGTCCTGCCGTCCTTCTTCTTGGCCTCCGCGTTCGCACCATGGTCAAGCAGTAGACGCACAACCTTAAGCCTCCCGTCAGATGACGTCAGATGTAGTAGACGTAATGGCATCGAGTCGGACGTCAGATGTAATGGCGTCGAGTCGTCCTTATCCGGTGCGTTGATGTCTGCCCCATGTTGGAGTAATAGCTTCACGATCTCCACGTGACCAGATCTTGAAGCCCAGTGCAATGGAGTATAGCCTTCGTCGTCCGCAGTGTCGATGCGTACGTTGTGCTCCAGTAGCATCTGAACAACCTCTAAGTGTCCATCCCGTGCGGCGAAATGAATTGGAGTCCGTTGATTGTGTTGTCGCCAATTCGCACTTGCGCCGTGGTCGAGTAGCCACCGCACGAGATCGATACGTCCACCCTGCGATGCAGCATGCAGTGGAGTTCGATTCAATTCGTTTTCAATAACATCCACGGCTGCGCCATGCTGGTGTAATAGCTCTGCCACCTTGAAGTGTCTCTTGTGCAATGCCGCCGCCAGTGGACTGTGATTATAACCGCCCCTCGCATTTATTTGCTCGGGATACTCGACGATGATTTGCGCCGCCAGGTCATGAAGCCCACACAACGAAGCATAATACAATGGCGATCCACGATCTGCGGGGGGATCTCCGAAGCCAGGCCAGCGATCGTCGATGTCGTGCAACTCGAGCCACGCGGCAAAATGTGGTTTGGTCGAGTCAAAAAGACGCCGCATCCCATCTTCAATGCGTGACGACACATTTCCGAACTGCGCATGCTCCACCCAATGCCGAGTGGCATACCTCACCAACGGGAAGCTATCTTCGACCTGGTAATAGTTGGCGCTGTCATCCAACTGGAGCAGAATACCCAAGCAGGCCTGGGCGAGAGTCGTGTGTGCAGGTTCGGGAATGATATGAAAGTATGAAGTGTCTCCTCTAGAAGTAGAAAGCCGATCGGAAGTCAAGAATTCCTTGACCGAAAAATGCGAAAACTGAATGACCCGGGAATTCCCATCGTCAACTTCGGTGATCAAGCTAGAGCACATAGATAGCACAGCTCGTTGCCGATCCTCCCATCGCCAGTCCTCCTTCAACTTCGGTGTCGCTCCTTCTGCCTCATCAAAGTCAAGTGCAAGTATTTCGGCGAGCTCCTCGACACGCAGGGGGCGAGTAGCCGCAGTGAGACATTGTAAGAGACGACGAGCGTGGTCTCGGTTGGTCGTCCCGATCTCCTTCAACACTCGCTCATATGTCTCGTCCAGAGATTTTGGCAATTCGTCGAGCGTCCGACGGATGCTTTGCGGAAGGCAATGTTGCAACACTTCCAACTGACAGAAAACCCAACGGAACCTGTCAAATCGTCGGCAAGCGTCGTCACCATCCTTGAAAACGCTTACATTCCATCAGCTCTATCCGTGAGCGTCCCAATAACCAGTTCTTTATCCTTGTCCCTCCATCTCCTCATCGCTGTATCTGAGTCCGCATACACGACAGATCTGATATAGTCTTCAATATCCCTCTTTTGTCCACTTTGTTCATGAATCGAGACCGGGTGAAATGCTAGGGGCTCAAGCGCGGCTCGGATGTCGATCTCCGGACGGCTGGTGATACATATATGTAGATTTGGAAGCTGGAGGCGGACGAGGTCCTTCAAGAGGTCAAGGACCTGTTTGCGGGCGGATGGAATTCCAGATGTATTGGGGCATTCGTCTAGCGCGTCCAGAATGATGTAGATCGGACCTTGGCCAGGTAGCGCGAGCAACTCTTTGAGACACGCAATCAGCGTACTGGTGCTGGGCTTACGTGCGCCATCGTCGTGTGTCATATAAATGCGAGAGAGTATGTCGCAACAACTGTCGGAACGAGTAGAGAGCTGAGTTAGAAGCGAGGGAAGTAAGTTGCGGAGATGTTGTTTATCGGTGTCCCTGAAATCAAAATAGAAATATGCCATGGATACTAGTCCAGCCTCCCGCAACGCCATTATGTCTTGGATGATTGCGGAGCTAGTCGGCGATATAAGTTCCTGAGGGGTGAACTCGACAAATGATAACGAACCAAAGGATGCTCTTCCCTGAGCCCGCTACAATGATTCGAGACGATTAAAGTCTGTGAGGATGTGAAGGGACAGAAGGGCGCACGTTTCCCGTGGATCCACAACAAGGATGTGGTGGCCTTGGTCTTCCATTCCATGAATATACTTCCTTGGAAGAACCACGTCGCCGTTCCTTCATGTTGAGTGGTGCACGCGATATTTTGATTAGTAGATGGGTCCGGAGGAGACAGCCACGCTCGGTGGTACTTCCGCGCTCGGCTCCCTGCAGTGGCGTTTCGGTCTCAACAAGCAAGAGCAATGGAGCTATAGAATCACGAACGCTTTTCGTCGTCCATATTGTTTGCTGTCTGTTGCACAAGAGCCTTTGTTTCCTTGCCGTCTAGACGTGTATAGATTTACGATATCGTTGTGGGTGGATAACATGCTGAACGTACCCTCAATAGCCAGGTTGACCAGGACCTTGACCTTGTCGTCGACGTCCTTTACTTGGTCGCCGACGGTTTGAACACCATTCTTGACATCGTGTGAGACTTGCAGCACCTGCACAATCGCCATCTGCACCTCCTGCTGCGTCAATCTATCCAGTCTGCCCAGCGCGTCCTCGACATCCCTCCTTCCGATTAATTTCTTCAAATATTTCTCTGAATTTCTATCAGCGACGAGAAAGTGTCACCCTGGATCGACTCACTCGCTCGTCCCTGCTTCATCTCCTTCGTCACAATCCCAAATATCCCAAGCACCTCGATCATTATCTTCACGATGGTGTCCTTCATCGCCTCCGTCGTCGGCACCTCGGTATATGTCTCGAGCCGTCTGAAGAAGCTCTCAATGCGCTCGAAGATATCGGCGAGCGCATCTTGGCTCGCAACAACTCCCTTTGCCGCCTGCGTACGCTCGGAATCAGAACAGTCCGAGTAAGGGTGATCCAGGATAATAGCTACTAAGAGGAGGACCCCGGCACCTGCGAAAATCACTTTAGCAGGCGAGAACACCTAGAAATATAATGCCAATTGGTAGATCGTAGAAGGATCGATTAAATGGGACTCACCAGTCCGACGCCCTCTCCAAGCGCCGCGGAGAACGCATAAAGGACATTGACAGTCGGGTTTAACCATTTTGTCAACTTGTCATCGCCGGACATAGATTGCTCGAATTGTTGAACTTGAGTGCGTAGGACGGCCAGGATGTCGGTGGAAGAGTTGCAGGACTGCAACTGGGCCATCAACGGATGCGCGAGAAGGTCTTTCTTCGTCTTCTTCTCATACTCTTTCATGGAAGCATAAAATATGGCCTGGAAATTGGAAGAAGAAGCCGCGGGAGGTGTCTGAGACATGGCAGCAGCGGCGAGGAGAGGCGTCTGAGGGTATGACACTGGCAGAAGAGAGATGGCACGGGAGCGCCAGAATGAATTGGGAGTTGACGCCCACACAGCCACAATGACCTCGTGGATATCTTCGGCCCAGAATTATAGTTATTGTTTTTCAAAACATAGGCGCGGCAGTCCGACTTCCCGTCGTCGACTTGGAGGGAGATCCGAGTGCGGTGAGGAGTTTCGGGTCGAGGTAGACAAATAGAGCGTCTAAGATATCGACGTTCAAGTTGGTACCTCTGTAGGAAAGGTCGCGGGTAAGTTACGAGGATTGGTCGGATTCACAGTCGCAGTCTCGGTTCGAGTTGCCAATCGGTACCCCACAGTTTCTTAAGAAAAAAAAACTGGTTGGATTGAAGGCTTGAAGCTCTCATAGAATGTTTTCTTCCTCTCTGGTCACGGGAATTAAACAGACGGTGGGTAGGTAGGGATAGGGTAGTAGTTTGCGTAACTGTTGACCGAAAAGTTCATGCTGTAAGGAAGGTCGAATTCTTCGGACAAGTAAGGGAAGCACGAGACGCGAATACGTCGACCTCACCACCTAACAGATGACTGAGTAAACAAATAATGAACGTATTCCAAAGCGCATCTCTGAGCGTCGTTGAATGTCGTTCTCGCTCCCCGACTAAGCCACGGGGCCACCTCCTCCCAGTACAAGATCACGTTGGTTGACCTTCTATCACGAGTTTCACGGTCGATGTCGTTCGCGGGATTTTCAAGAAACCTGAGACAGTCGTAGGTTAGACGCACGTAGACGTATCGCATACACTCCCTCCAATAAATGGAACCATGCACGCCAGAGGACGCTTTACTGCAGTACCGCCTCTTAATGTAGCAATGACGGCCTCACGTCTCCTGCCAGCCGACTCACGTCCCCCAGCACGCACTCAACAAGTCCTCACCAACGCTCCATACTCGCCACCCCGGCGCGAACTGCCCCTGCGAGAACTCCCGCAGAACGTCTTCAGCCCGCAGCTCGGCCACGACCACGGAAACGGCGTGCAGCGCCGTCGCGAGAGCCGTCGGCGTGTGAGCTAGAGGGCGTACTACCACCGGGTATTATACACAGTCCACAGCGAACGACGCGTCTGACACATCAGTGCCGCGCACGCCGACCTGGCGCAGCGTGGGGAGAGCCCATCGAGAGCTGCCACAGTAACGGTGGTGGGGGCGAAGGCGGAGAGGACGTTCTTGCACAGAAGCAGTACAGCGCGGGGATGTCCGTTGCGGCGCATTTGCGCACGAAGGGGCTCAGTGCGAGTGCGATAAGTCCAGTTCCTGATCTACCTATTCCCGACAAAAATAAGAAATCAGTAGCACCCTTGGTACCCGGAGCACGCACCGAGTTTGAGGACGTGAGCCTGGCTGAGCTTCCCATAGTCGAATAGGCCATGGCGTCCCCCTGGGAAGTGTCGCTGCTCCCCATAGATCGAGACCGAAAAGTTAGGTGGTGCAAGAGGGGCACCACGCTCGTCGAAGTGAGTCACGAACGAAGGGCTTTTATGGGGAGGAGTATTCAATATAACAGCACGAGGGAGCGAACAAGGATAGTGGAACGAACCTTGTTTCCACAAGACGCTCCCTGTATTGCTCCCAAAAGCTCCCAAAAGTGGTTTTGTCCATAAGGTGAACGTCCTCGAACACGATGGGATTGCGCCGTCTTCGCTCTTCCTTGGCCTTCGGCATCCCACTTCCTTGTGCGTTTTCTCCCCTGGTTCCTGTCTCCGTATTCCATGAGGACCTGCATTTGGTGGGAGGTTTCGGCTCGATGCAGACCAAAAGAGCGCCCGGGTTCGAACTTGGTCCAAGACCGTGGAAGTGCCCCATGTCGGAGCGGTCTGTGAGCTTGAGAGCCGTGAGACGGACGTAAAGAAAGAAAGATCTCAACGGGGTCAGAAACTAAGGGTCGCAAGCTACGGGTGATCGTTCTGGAGGGAGGGACGGGATCCGCACTCGAAATCAGACCTCCGTCCGGGATTGTTGGCCAACTAGGATGTCTCTTTTCTTTGGATGGTGGCTCTTGCAGAGATCTTGGGGTGAATATTTATGGAACATACGCGACGCGAGGTGAGAAGAGTGACGATTTGCTCGTTGGGAGAATGAGGACTGAATGAGGGTAGTCATCAATGAGCGAGAAAGCGAAAAAGGGTTTTGTTAGCGGACTGACAGCAGTGGTCATCATACGGATAGCCAGAAGGGACCCACATACACAATGACTCGACATACATTTACGAAGCAACCTATAATACTCTGTCTCGTTGTCTGCCATGCTCTGTCAACATCTTTACGACCGCATCCTTTCCCTTTCCCTTTCCCGATGCCACCTGGAATGGGGTCCTTCCTTCCTTGTCCTGGGCATCTGCACTCGCACCACGGTCGAGCAGCAAGCGCACGGTCTCCGCCTTGCCTTCTGACGACGCCAGGTGCAATGGGGTCCTTCCGTCCTTCGTCTTGGCCTCTGCGTTCGCGCCACGGTCAAGCAGCAGACGCACAACTTCAAGGTGCCCATCATCTGCAGCTGCATGAATGGGAGTCCAGTGACCAAGCCAGTGATCGTGACCGTCTAGTTGCGAATTCGGATCTGCGCCGTGATCGAGTAACCACCGCGTGACATCGATAAATCCATCCCACGATGCGGCAAATAGCGGAGTCCGATTATCGGCGTTGTCAGTAACATCCACGACCGCGCCATGCTGGTGTAATAGCTCTGCCACCTTGAAGTGTCTCTTGTGCAATGCCGCGGCCAGTGGACTGTGATTATAACCGCCCCTCGCATTTACTTGCTCGGGATACTCGACGATGATTTGCGCTGCCAGGTCATGAAATCCGCACAACGATGCATAATACAGTGGAGATCCACGATCTTTGGGGGAATCTCCGAAGTTTTCCCAGAGATCGTCGATGTCGTGCAACTCGAGCCACGCGGCAAAATGTGGTTTCGTCGAGTCAAAAAGACGCCGCATCCCATCTTCAATGCGTGACGACACCTTTCCGAACTGTGCATGCTCCACCCAATGCCGACTCGCATATCTCGCCAACGGAAAACCATCGTCGACAGGGTTATCATCCACGTTGCCGTCCAACTGGAGGAGAGTTCCCAAGCAAGCCTGGGCGAGAGTTGTGTGTGCGGGTTCGGGAATGATATGAAAGTATGAAGCGTCTCCTTTGGAAGCGGCAAGCCGATCGGAAGTCAAGAACTCCGTGACCGAAAAATGCGAGAACTGAACGACCCGGGAATCCCCATCGTCGACTTCGGTGATCAGGCTGGAGCACGTAGATAGCACGGCTCGTTGTCGATCCTCCCACCGCCAGTCCTCCTTCAACTTCGGTATCGCCCCTTCAGCCTCATCAAAGTCAAGCGCAAGTATTTCTGCGAGCTCCTCGACACGTAGCGGCCGAGCAGCCGCAGTGAGACATTGTAAGAGCCGATGAGCGTGGTCTCGGTTGGCCATCCCGATCTCCTTCAACACCCGCTCATATGTCTCGTCCAAAGATTTCGGCAATCCGTTAAGCGTTCGCCGGATGCTTTGTGGAAAGCAATGTTGCAACACCTCCAACTGACAGAAAACCCAACGGAACCTGTCAATAGTTAGCAAGCATCATTGGCCCATTCATAGTCGCACTCACATTCCATCAGCTTTATCCGTGAGCGTCTCAATAACCAGCTCTTTATCCTTGTCCCTCCATCTCCTCATCGCCGTATCCGAGCCCGCATAAACGACTGATCTGATATAGTCTTCAATATCCTTCTTTTGTCCACTTTGTTCATGAATCGAGACCGGGTGAAATGTTAGGGGTTCAAGCGCGGCTCGGATGTCATTTTCCGGACGGCTGGTGATACATATATGTAGATTCAGAAGCTGGAGGCCGACAAGGTCGTTTATGAGATCAAGGACTTGTCTGCGGGCGGGTGGAATTCCAGAGGTATTGGGACATTCATCTAGCGCGTCCAAGATGATGTAGATTGGGCCATGGCCAGGTAGCGCGAGCATCTCTTTGAGACACTCAATCAGCGTATTGGTGCCGGGCTTACGTGCGCCGTCGTCGTGTGTCTTATAAATGCGGGAGAGTATGTCGCAACAGCTGTCGGAACGAGTAGAGAGCTGAGTTAGAAGCGAGGGAAGTAAGTTGCGGAGGTTTTGTTTATCGGTGTCCTTAAAATCAAAATAGAAATACGCCATGGATGCTAGTCCAGCCTCCCACAAGACCAAAATGTCCTGGATGATCGCGGAGCTATCGGTGATGTAAGTACCTGAGGGGTGAACTCGACAAATGATAACGAACCAAAGGATGCTCTTCCCTGAACCCGCTACAATAATTCTAGCCGATCAATACCTGGGAGGATGTGAAGGAATAGAAAGGCGCACGTTTGCCGTGGATCCACAACAAGGATGTGGTCGACTTGGACTTCCATCCCACGAATATACTTCCTTGGAAAAACCACGTCGCTGTCCCTTCATGCTGCGTGGTAGACGCGATATTTTGGTTGGTGGATGGGTCCGGAGGAGACAGCCACGCTCTGTGGTCATTCCGTACCCTGCTCCCTGCAGTGACATTTCAGTTTCAGCGAGCAAGAGTAGCACGGCTAAAGAACCACTCACGACTTTCCGCGTCGATATTGCTTGCCGTCTGTTGTAATAGAGCTCTCGTTTCCATTGTCGTTACTTTGACTACCTTGCCATCTAGTTGAATATGAGTTTACGATGGTATTTGTGAGTAGCTAACGCGATGAACGTACCCTCAACAGCCAAGTTGACCTTGTCGTCGACGCCCTGTACTTGCTCACCGACAGTTTGTACTCCAGCCTTGACGTCGTGTGCGACTTTCAGGACCTGCACAATTGCCATCTGCAACTCCTGCTGCGTCAATCTATCCAGTCGGACCAACGCGTCCTCGACGTCCCTTCTTCCGATCAATTTCTTCAGATATCTCTCTGAATCTCTATCAACGACGGGAAGCGCGTCATCCCGGATCGACTCACTCGTTCGCCCCTGCTTCATCTCCTTCGTCACAATCCCAAATATCCCAAGCACCTCGACCATTATCTTCACAATGGTGTCCTTCATTGCCTCCGTCGTCGGCACCTCGCTATACTCCTCGAGCCGTCTGAAGAAGCTCTCAATGCGCTCGAAGATATCGACGAGCGCATCTCGGCTCGCAGCAACATCCTTTGCCGCCTGCGTACGTTCGGTGTCAGAGCAGTCGGAGTAAGGGTGATCCAGGACAATAACTACCAAGAGGAGGACCCCAGCGCCAGCGAAAATAACTTTCGCGGGTGAGAACACCTTGAAATATGATATCAGAGGGTAGATCGTAGACGGTCATCGCAATAGGACTCACCAGTCCGACGCCCTCGCCCAGCGCGCCGGAGAAAGCATAAAGGACGTTGACAGTCGGAATCAACCATTTTGTCAATTTGTCATCGCCAGACGTAGATTGCTCGAACTGTTGGGCTTGAGTACGCAGGATGGCCAGGATGTCGGTGGGAGAGTCGCAGGTCTGCAACTGGCCCATCAACGGATGCAGGAGAAGGTCTTTCTTCGTCTTCTTCTGATACTCTTTAATGGAAGCATTAAAGATGGCCTGGAGATTGGAAGAAGAGGAAGCGGTGGAAGGTGTCTGAGACATTGCGACAGCAGCGGGGAGAGACGTCTGAGTCCCGGGTTGTGATAACTGTGCGATATCCAAGGTGATATCGATACTGTACTGCCACTGCGGATGAGAAGCGGCCGAGTGGGAACACCAGATCTAGAATAGTTCGCCACGAGGTTTGCTAGGTGACGTGACGCCCGCACTGCCTTGGCTCGTAGACAATCCGATATGATTTTTTTTGTCACAAAACCACTAATGCACTAATCATCTGAGCCACTGTTTCCCGCTGAGTTAGAGGGAGGCCCGCGCGGTGAAGGGTCTAGGGTCTCGACGTCAGCGTCCTCTTGCCCAGGGAGGGAAGTTGGCGTGATTGGTGCCCTAGGTCGAATGACGTCCGAGTCCTTTTTTTCTCAAGTTGCACAAATTAATCCGATACGGGAGCTAGCTAGGTGGCTAAATAGATATATTACCCGTGAATGTGGTGAAGCCGTCAGATTGTAAGGAGTATAGTGATAGATGGTCGGCGGAGGTAGGGATGTAGTAGGCGATAGGTAGCCAGTACCGTCAGAGAAAGACCATGAGTAAATTCGAATGCTAGGACATTTCCGTAAGGTATTAACTTTTGATGGATGAGGGTGGGAAGAGGTATCAAGGATACATAGTATGAATGGTGGAGAAATGGAGAACGAAGAGATGAAGGCAAGGATGAAGGTAAAAGTGGGTAGATAGTACAAGTTGGGAGTACATACAACAGGCGAAATCAGACACACAAACCCGCGGAGATCCAGCCTGGGAAGATACTCGCGTACACGCAAGGGTTACTGTAAAGGGAGGCCGAGAAAATTTGGGGTGGACGCAACGAATTGGGAGGAGGGACTGCGAAGCGAATAAAGGAAAATCGCAAGCGACAGTACAAAGCATTTTTTCATCCTCCCTCTCTCAGTGGACAGAGCAGTTCCCGCCATTCGAGGCCTTGGACGTGTCACCACGCGCGCGCCTCGTCATCGTCATCATCCTGGGTATCTTCTTATCCCGCGAGGTGACCGTCGGCGCAGCAGTGTCCGGCACCGGTACTCACGAGGCACCCGCAACGTCAGCGCAGCATCGATGAACGACGAAGCCGTTGTCGCGGCAGACGGGACGACGCGCGGCCCGGCTCGCCGAGGACGCGCTGCTGCTGTAAGCCACGCAAGAGTTCGATTGTAGCGATTGCGACGCTGGCGACTGCGGCGAGTTGGCGCATAATGCATGACGAGCCGACGCTCAAGATCGACTGCGGACGTTCTCTCAGGTGCGCATTATTCGCCTATTGCGGTTCTCGCTGGCGCGTGAGGATGATGGACAATTTCCGCCGGATGACTTTACCCTCCGGTATCACGCTGGTCACTTTGGCCTGCAAGGGTGAGAGGAGGGGACGTAGCACCGGCGAGTGAGATGGATGAGTTGGAGTGTGTCAGGTCAGGCGTGAGAGAGGCGTGCGAGCGCTTGTTAAATGGCGAGAGAACCTCATATGCTATGGGCGGATATGGGAACGACGTCGGACATAGCTGAGGGGAATTCGTGCGCTCTCGTTCCCGCTGGTCACGATCACGGTCGAGGTTTCCTCGAGACAAGCTCGCGCTCGCAGGATGAGGGTCCGGCAAGCGTGTGAAGAACTAGGCGGGGCTGCTGCCGCGCTCCGCGAAATGCGCATGTTTGAGCAATTTCGAGCGAAGGTTGTAAGTTAGCGCTGCGCGGCCTGCGCACTTGGAGTGTGCGATGAGACTGCAGTGCAAACAAAGCACCGCGCCCTTCTTCGCCGGCTCATGCATACGCGACAGTTGACGGCTATATATCGATCAGCCATCAGGTCAAGTTCACGTCAACTGATACGTACATTTGATAAAGGTCGTCATGACAAAGGTATGATCACGTATCTCAAAGAGGTCTGCTTTGCTTTGCGGAACTTCAAGGGGGACTGGTGATGCATTGCCTGTAAAAAAGCGATGACCTGGCGGGCTGGCGAGCTGAACAGCATCGCCATGTCACCGTCAGACGGCTGGCCTGCATAAACGTGAATCGGGGAGTCGAGCTCGAGATTTGCCATCAAGTGTCGTGCCGAGCCGTTCTACAGGTCTGCATTTACCCGCTGAAGGAAAGGTATCCTATCCTGTGGCCGCAAGTCCTTTGAAAAATCCGCGAATTTAGCCTTTCCGCTCCTACAGATATTGTCGCCACCTCATACTCAAAGAGTTGCTCCGCGCTCGGTTGCATCGACGAGCCCTCGTGCAAACACTCCTTGAGGAACGCGACAAGCGGACTAGAAAAGCGTTCAGGAGTCGGTGGAGACTCGTCTTCGACTATCCGGAACATCACTGTGCATTTCCTTTGGGTTAACGACTGCGGAAACGCTGAGCAACACCAGTCCAGTCACCTGTCATGGCATTCTCGATATCCCACAAGGCGGGCGTACCGTCAGCAATTCGATAGCCGTGCATCCAAGGGACCAGATGTCGGATTTGGGCGACGCGCCTTTGAGCTCGATGACTTCAGGGGTCATCCAATTCGGAGTGCCCGTGACGTCCTTGATCTCGCGCTCCATCGCGCGCACTGGCAGGTTGAGCGAGACGCCAAAGTCTGATAGTTTTACGTTCCCAGTCTTGGTCGTGAGGATGTTCGCCGCCTTGAGGTCGCACTGCACGTCGTCGCTGCGATGCAGGTAGTCCAACCCATCTGCCCGGTGTTCAAGTTGGGCGCGCGATACAGCGCCAAACTATCCGCGTCCGATACAATCGCTAAGTTGCTGAGATATATAAAAAAGGCCAGTCCACCGGTTAAATACCAACCTCCCGTAAAAGGCGGTCCACTTACAAAGTGCGTTGGTGTCTTCCTTCCTCCCTCACAACAAGCGTCTGCCGGGACACGCTTCCTTCCGTCACATCCCGCACCATCAGATCGCTTGCGCTTGCCTGTTCTCCCGACGCGACGCCGAGGTTGACCATGCTCTCAAACCGCGACCGCCGCGGCTTGGCACCAAACCAGTCGTACGAGTTCGACCGCGGCCGCCTGCGCGAACTCGCGCCATCCACCTCGCTCTGGAACCGCCCTGGCGGGGGGCAACCACGACGGGGAAATGACGTTACCAGACTAGTTAAGCTCGCACCACGCTTGTTAGACGTGGCCCGCTCAGCCGGATCGAACGAGGGAGACTGCGACAGCGATGGCGTATTCAACGGGCTCGACGAAGGAGCGCCAGACACGACGCGCGGGAACGGGATGGGCACGAGTGAGTTACCGTCTCCCCCAATGCCGCCGTCATCGGGACTGCTCCGCCTCGGCACATAGGTCCCGCTCCTCTGCCCGCAGCGCACGCTGTCCCTGCACAATGCGACTCGGCTAAGGATAGGGCCAAGACTGAGAGAAGATCGAGTCGCGACGTAACAAGGCGTTGGCGTCTTTCAACGCTATGTCGCGTGCGGTGCGTCGGCCTACGGGCGGCGGCAGCAACAGCAAGCGGAGGCGCCATTGCCGTTGATGGGAATGATAATGCTTGTAGCAGCGACTCGACGCTACCTCCCGGCGGAGAAGCGGACGCGAAGATGGCAGCAGCGCTCGAATTGACACTCGCACTAACATCGAGATCGGCGGCCCCGAACTCGCCCGGAAAAGACGGGCATCCGCCGAGACGGTCCGAGAGAGCCAAGGAAGAGGGAGAAGGTTTCCGAATCGCGATCAGGCGAGAAGGTCGCTTGTAGTGCGTCGACAATGTTTCCATTGGCGTCACTTTGACTACCTTGCCATCTAGTCGTATATGCATTTAACGATTGTGAGTAGCTAACGTGTTGAACGCACCCTCAATAGCCACGTGGACCTTGTCGCCAACAGCTTCGACTCCGTCCTTGATATGCTGTGCGATTATCAGCATCTGCACAATCGCCATCTGCACCTCCTGTTGCGTCAACTATCCAGTCTGCCTAGCGCGTCTTCGATATCCCTTCTTCCGATTGATATCTCTCCAAACATCTGTCAGCGAAGAGCGACGTATCATTAGTGATCGACTTACTTGCTCGTCCTTGTTTCATCTCCTTCGTCACAATCCCAAATATTCCAAGCACCTCGCCCATTATTTTTCATGACGATGTCCCTCGTCGCCTCTGTCGTTGGCACCTCGCTATACTCCTCGAGCCATCTGAAGAAGCTTTCAATGCGCTCGAAGTTATCGAAGAGCGCATCTTGGCTCGCAGTAACGTCCTTTGCCACCTGTGTACGTTTGGCATCAGAACAGTCCACGTAAGGGTGATCCAGAGTAATAGCTACCAAGAGGAGGACACCGGCCCTAGCGAAAATGGCTTTCGCAGGAGAGAACGCTTATAAATACGATATCAGAGTTTGGATCGTAGAAGGGTGGTCGGAATAGGACTCACCAGTCCGATGCCCTCGCTCGTTACGGGCTGCAGAGAACACATAAAGGACGTTGACGATCGATATCGACCATTTTCGTCACCGGAAGTAGTAGATTGCCCGAACTGTTGGACTTGAGTGCGGAGGATGTCGGTGGGTGAGTTGCAGATCTGCAACCGGAGCCATCAACGGATGCGCGAGAACATTTTTCTTCGTCTTCATTTTATAAATTTCCAGGGAAGCACAGAAGATAGCCTGGGAATTGGAGGAAGAGGAAGCCATGGGAGGTGTCTGAGACATGGCAGCAGCAGCGAGGAGAGTGACGCCCGCACACCCACTATGACCTCGTGGATATCTTCGGCGATCTTCGGCCCAGAATTATAATTGTTGTTTTCAAAACTTAGGCGCGGGAGTCTTTTCATCCTAGTTCCCGTCGCCGACTTGGAGGGAAATCCGAGTGTGGTTAGGAGTTTCAGGTCGAGGTAGACAAGCAGAGTCTCTGTAGGAAAGGTTGCGCTTGAGGATTGGCTGGATTCACACTCGCAATCTCGGTTCCAGTTCTCGGTTAATCGGTACCCCGGGCCCTCTGTTTCTCAAAATGTTTTCTTCTCTCTGGTCACGGGAATTAAACAGACGGCGTGTAGGTAGGGATAGGATAGTAGTTTGCGTAACTGTTGACCGAAAGTTCATGCTGAGAAAAATCGAATTCTTTGGACAAGTAAATGGGGGCGGGCAAGCACGAGAGACGAGAATACGTCAGCTGGACCTCACCAACGAATGGATTCACCCGCGTAGATACCATCCGTGTCATAACCGATGAACTGCGTGAACAAGCAACGAACGTATTCCAAAGCGCATCTAGTGACTCGTAGTATGAGTGTCGTTCTCGCTCGCCCAAGTCACAATATCACGTCGGTTGACCTTCTATCACGACTTTCACGGTCGATGTCGTTCACGGCATTATCAAGAAACCTGAGACAGTCGTAGGTTAGACGCACGTAGACGTATCGCATACACTCCCTCCAATAAATGGAACCATGCACGCCCGAGGACGCTTTACCGCAGTACCGCCTCTTAATGCAGGAGTGACGACCTCACGTCTCCTGCCAGCCGACCCACGTCCCCCAGCACGCACTCAACAAGTCCTCACCATCGCTCCATACTCGCCACCCCGGCGCGAACCCGCAGAACGTCTTCAGCCCGCAGCTCGGCCACGACCACGGAAACGGCGTGCAGCGCCGTCGCGAGAGCCGTCGGCGTCGTGAGCTAGAGGGCGTACGACCACCGGGAATTATACACAGTCCACAGCGAACGACGCGTCTGACACATCAGTGCCGCGCACGCCGACCTGGCGCAGCGTAGGGAGAGCCCATCGAGAGCTGCCACAGTAACGGTGGTGGGGGCGAAGGCGGAGAGGACGTTCTTGCACAGAAGCAGTACAGCGCGGGGATGTCCGTTGCGGCGCATTTGCGCACGAAGGGGCTCCTCAGTGCGAGTGCGATAAGTCCAGTTCCTGATCTACCTATTCCCGACAAAAATAAGAAATCAGCAGCACCCTTGGTACCCGGAGCACGCACCGAGTTTGAGGACGTGAGCCTGGCTGAGCTTCCCATAGTCGAATAGGCCATGGCGTCCCCTGGGAAGTGTCGCTGCTCCCCAGAGACCGAGACCGAAAAGTTAAGTGGTGCAAGGAGGGCACCACGCTCGTCGAAGTGAGTCACGGAGGAAGGGCTTTTATGGGGAGGAGCATTCAAATAACAGCACGAGGGAGCGAACAAGGATAGTGGAACGAACCTTGTTTCCACAAGACGCTGTATTGCTCCAAAAAGTGGTTTTGTCCATAAGGTGAACGTCCTCGAACACGATGAGATTGCGCCGTCTTCGCTCTTCCTTGGCCTTCGGCATCCCACTTCCTTGTGCGTTTTCTCCCCTGGTTCCTGTCTCTGTATTCCATGAGGACCTGCATTTGGTGGGAGGTTTCGGCTCGATGCAGACCAAAAGAGCGCCTCAATTCGAACTTGGTCCAAGACCGTGGAAGTGCCCCATGTCGGAGCGGTCTGTGAGCTTGAGAGCCGTGAGACGGACGTAAAGAAAGAAAGATCTCGACGGGGTCAGAAACTAGGGGTCGCAAGCTACGGGTGGTCGTTTAGGGACGGGATCCGCACTCGAAATTGGACCTCCGTCCGGGATTGTTGGCCAACTAGGATGTCTCTTTCTTTGGATGGTGGCTCTTGCAGAGATCTTGGGGTGAATACATACGCGACGCGAGGTGAGCAGAGTGACGGTCTGCTCGTTTTTGGAATGAACGGTATGGGAGAATGAGGGTAGTCATCAATGAGCGAGAAAGCGAAAAAGGGTTTTGTCAGCGGACTGGTCGGTGACATCATGCCACGGATAGCCAGAAGGGACCCACATACACAATGACCCGACATAATTTATGAAGCAACCTATAGTACTCTGTCTAGTTGTCTGCCCTCTGTCAACATCTCTACGATTGTCTCTCCTGATGCCACCTGGAATGGGGTCCTTCCTTCCTTGTCCTTGGCATCTGCATTCGCACCACGGTCGAACAGCAAGCGCACGGTCTCTGTTTTGCCATTCGATGACGCCAGGTGCAACGGAGTCCATCCGTCCTCGTCCTCGGCATTTGCGTTGGCGCCGTGGTCGAGCAGCAAGCGCACGGTCTCTGTGTTGCCTTCGGACGACGCCAGGTGCAATGGGGTCATCCCGTCCTTCTTCTTGGCCTCTGCGTTCGCGCCACTGTCAAGCAGCAGACGCACAACCTCGAGGTTCCCATCAGATGATGCTAGATGTAATGGCGTCGAGTAGTCCTCATCTTGTGCGCTGATTTCCGCCCCATGTTGGAGCAATAGCCTCACGATCTCCACGTGACCGTTGTTCGATGCCATGTGCAATGCAGTATAGCCTTCCTTATTCGCAGCGTCGATGCGTGCGCGGTGCCCCAGTAACATCCGAACAACCTCAAGGTTCCCAGACACTGCAGCTGCAAGAATGGGAGTCCAGTGATCGTCTAGTTGCCAATTCGGATCTGCGTCGTGATCGAGTAACCACTGCGTGACATCGATAGATCCATCCCACGATGCGGCAAATAGCGGAGTCCGATGATCTACGTCGTCAGTAACATCCACGGCCGCACCATGCCGGTGTAATAGCTCTGCCACCTTGAAGTGTCTCTTGTGCAATGCCGCCACCAGTGGACTGTGATTTCGACCGCCCCTCACATTTACTTGCTCGGGATACTCGACGATGATTTGCGCCGCCAGGTCATGAAATCCGCACAACGATGCATAATACAGTGGAGATCCACGATCTGCGGGGGGATCTCCGAAGCTACCCCAGCGATCGTCGATGTCGTGCAACTGGAGCCACGCGGCAAAATGTGGTTTCGTCGAGTCAAAAAGACGTCGCATCCCGTCTTCTATGCGTGACGACACATTTCCGAACTGCGCATGCTCCACCCAATGCTGACTGGCATATCCTGCCAACGGAAACCCATCGACGACCGGGTCGTCGTCGGAGTCATGATCGTCCGCGTTGCCCAAGGCGTTGCCGTCTAATTGGAGAAGAGTTCCCAAGCAAGCCTGCGCGAGAGTCGTGTGTGCCGGCTCGGGAATGATATGAAAGTATGAAGCGTCTCCTTTGGAAGTGGCAAGGCGATCGGAAGTCAAGAATTCCTTGACCGAAAAATGCGAGAACTGAACGACCCGGGAATCGCCATCGTCGACTTCGGTGATCAGGCTCGAGCACGTAGATAGCACAGCTCGTTGCCGATCCTCCCACCGCCAATCCTCCTTCAACTTCGGTATCGCTCCTTCTGCCTCATCAAAGTCAAGTGCAAGTATTTCTGCGAGCTCCTCGACACGTAGCGGCCGAACAGCCGCAGTGAGACATTGTAAGAGCCGATGAGCGTGGTCTCGGTTGGCCATCCCGATCTCCTTCAACACCCGCTCATATGTCTCGTCCAAAGATTTCGGCAATCCGTTAAGCGTTCGCCGGATGCTTTGTGGAAAGCAATGTTGCAACACCTCCAACTGACAGAAAACCCAACGGAACCTGTCAATAGTTAGCAAGCATCATTGGCCCATTCATAGTCGCACTCACATTCCATCAGCTTTATCCGTGAGCGTCTCAATAACCAGCTCTTTATCCTTGTCCCTCCATCTCCTCATCGCCATATCCGAGCCCGCATAAACGACTGATCTGATATAGTCTTCAATATCCTTCTTTTGTCCACTTTGTTCATGAATCGAGACCGGGTGGAATGCCAGGGGTTCAAGCGCGGCTCGGATGTCATTCTCCGGACGGCTGGTGATACATATATGTAGATTCGGAAGCTGGAGGCCGACAAGGTCCTTTGTGAGATCAAGGACTTGTCTGCGGGCGGGTGGAATTCCAGAGGTATTGGGGCATTCATCTAGCGCGTCCAAGATGATGTAGATTGGGCCTTGGCCAGGTAGCGCGAGCATCTCTTTAAGACATGCAACCAGCGTGGTGGTGCTGGGCTTACGTGCGCCGTCGTCGTGTGCCGTATAAATGCGGGAGAGTACGTCGCAACAACTATCGGAGCGAGTAGAGAGCTGAGTTAGAAGCGAGGGAAGTAAGTTGCGGAGGTTTTGTTTATCGGTGTCCTTAAAATCAAAATAGAAATACGCCATGGATGCTAGTCCAGCCTCCCACAAGACCAAAATGTCCTGGATGATCGCGGAGCTATTGGTGATGTAAGTACCTGAGGGTGAACTCGAAAAGTGATAACGAACCAAAGGATGCTCTTCCCTGAACCCGCTACAATAATTCTAGCCGATCAATACCTGGGAGGATGTGAAGGAATAGAAAGGCGCACGTTTGCCGTGGATCCACAACAAGGATGTGGTCGACTTGGACTTCCATCCCGTGAATATACTTCCTTGGAAAAACCACGTCGCTGTCCCTCCATGCTGCGTGGCGGACGCGATATTATGGTTGGTGGATGGGTCCGGAGGAGACAGCCACGCTCTGTGGTCCTTCCGTACCCTGCTCCCTGCAGTGACATATCGGTCTCAGCAAGTAAGAGCAACGGGGCTGCAGAATCACGAACGCTTTTCGTCGTCCATATTGTTTGCTGCTCGTTGCACAAGAGCCTTTGTTTCCTTGCCGTCTAGATGTGTATAGGTTTACGATGACGTTTGTGAGTGGCAAATGTACTGGACGTACCTTCAATAGCTACGTTGACCTTGTCATCGACGCCCTGTACTTGCTTGCCGACGGTTTGCACTCCGTCCTTGACATGATGTGAGATTTTCAGGACTTGTACGATCGCCATCTGCACCTCCTGCTGCGTCAATCTATCCAGTCTGACCAACGCGTCCTCGACGTCCCTCCTTCCGATTAACTTCTTCAGATATCTCTCTGAATCCCTATCAGCGACGGGAAGCGCGTCATCCCGGATCGACTCACTCGTTCGACCCTGCTTCAGCTCCTTCGTCACAATCCCAAATATCCCAAGCACCTCGACCATTATCTTCACGATGATGTCCTTCATCGCCTCCGTCGTCTGCACCTCGCTATACTCCTCGAGCCGTCTGAAGAAGCTCTCAATGCGCTCGAAGATATCGACGAGCGCATCTTGGCTCGCAGCAACATCCTTTGCCGTCTGCGTACACTCGGAATCAGAACGGTGCGGGTAGGGAGATCCACGATAATAGCTACCAAGAGGAGGACCCCGGCACCAGCGAAAATGACTTTCGCGGGTGAGAACACCTAGAAATATGATATCAGAGGGTAGACCGTAGACGGTCATCGCAATGGGACTCACCAGTCCGACGCCCTCGCCCAGCGCGCCGGAGAAAGCATAAAGGACGTTGACAGTCGGAATCAACCATCTTGTCAGTTTGTTGTCGCCGGACGTAGATTGCTCGAACTGTTGGACTTGAGTGCGCAGGACGGCCAGGATGTCGGTGGGAGAGTTGCAGGTCTGCAACTGGCCCATCAACGGATGCAGGAGAAGGTCTTTCTTCGTCTTCTTCTCATACTCTTTAATAGAAGCATTAAAGATGGCCTGGAGACTGGAAGAAGAGGAGGCGGTGGAAGGTGTCTGAGACATTGCGACAACAGCGAGGAGAGACGTCTGAGGCCCGGGGTATGATATCAATACTGCCACTGCGGATGAGAAGCGGCCGAGTGTGAACACCAGATCTAGAATAGTTCGCCACGAGGTTTGCTAGGTGACGCCCGCACTGCCTCGGCTCGTAGACAATCCGATCGGCCCGCGCGGTGAAGCGTCTAGCTAGGATCGTCTTAGATCTCGACGTCGGCGTCCGTCTGCAGGGGGAGGGGAGTGTTGTGATGTCCGAGTTCTTATTTCTCAAGTTGCACAAATTAATCTGATACGGGAACTAGCTAGGTGACGATAAATAGATATATTACCGTGAATGTGGTGAAGCTGTCGGATTGTAAGGAGTATAGTGATAGACGGTAGGGATGTAGTAGGTTATAGGTAGCCGGTAACCGGGAAGACCATGAGTAGATTCGAGTGCGTGGACATGTCTGTAAGGTATTAACGTATATTAACTTTTGATGGATGGGGGTGGGAAGGAGTATCAAGGATACATAGTATGGTGGAGAAATGGAGAACGAAGAGGAGATGAAGGTAAAAATGGGTAGATAGTTCAAGTTGGGAATACATACAACAGGCAGAATCACTGGCAGACACACAAACCCGCGGAGATCCAGTTCTGGGAAGACACACGCGTACACGCACGCACGCACACACTGTGACGCACATACAACTGACGAGGGTTACTGTAAAGGGTAGGTCAAGAAAATTTGGGGTGGACGCAACGAATTGGGGGGAGGGGAATAAAACAAACCGTAAGCGACAGCAAACAGCTTTTTCTAATCCCCCCTCTCACTGGATGGAGCAGTTGCCGCCTTACGAAGCCTTGGACGAGTCGCCACGCGCGCGCCTCGTCATCGTCATCATCCTCTTCTTCCCGCGACGCGACCCTCGGTACAGCAGTATCTGGCACCGTTACACACGATGCACCCGCAACGTCAGCAGCAGCATCGACAAACGATGAAGCCGTCGGCAGACGGATTGACGCGCGCGGCCCGGCTCGCCGAGGAAGCGCCGCTGCTGCTGCCCGTAGCAGCCACGACCGTCTGTTAGCTACGCAAGCTGTTTGATTGCGGTGATTGCGACGCTGGCGACTGTGGCGAGTTTGCGCACGACGAGCCGATGCTCGAGATCGACTGGGGGCGTTCTCTCATATGCGTATTATTCGCCTGTTGCGGTTCTCGCTGGCGCGTGAGGATGATGGACAATTTCCGGCGGATGACGTTCCCCTCCGGTATCAGGCTGGTCACTTTAGCCTACGAGTGTGAGTGCGTGGCGGCGGCGAGTGAGACGGATGAGTTGGAGTGTGGCGTGAGGAAGGCATGTGAGCGCTTGTTGAATGACGAGAGGACCTTATACACTATCGGCGGATGTGGGGACGACGTCGGAGAAAGACAGACAAAGCTGACGTGAGTTCGCACGCTCCCGTTCTCGCTGGTCACGATAACGGTCGAGGCTGCCTCGAGACGAACTCGCGCTCGCAGATGGTGATTCGGCAGGCGTGTGAAGAACTCGGCTTGTTGCAGCGCTCCGCGAAATGCTCATGCATAAGCAGTTTCGAACGAGGTCGCGAGTCAGCGCCGCACAGCCCGCACACTTGGAGTGTGCGATGAGGCTGCAGTGCGAACAAAGCACCGCGCCCCTTCTTCGCCGGCTCCATGCGTCGTGACAGTTGACAGCTATATATCGATCAGCCCTCAGGTCAAGTTCACGTTGTGTGATGGCGGAAGATGGACGTTTGCCAAAGGTCGTCTTGACGAAGGTATGTTCGCGAGTTTCAAAGAGGTCTGCTTCGCTTTGCGGAACTTCAGGGAGGACTGGTAATGCACTGCCTGTAAAAGAGTGGTGACTTGGCGAGCTGGACAGCATCGCCACGTCACCGTCAAACGGCTGGCCTGCATCACGTGAATCGGGGAGTCGAGCTCGAGATTTGCCATCAAGTGTCGTGCCGCGCCATTCTTTTGGAGGTCGGCGCTTACCCGCCGAAGGAATGGTATGCTATCCTGTCCTTTGAAAAATCAGCGAATTTAGCCTTTCCGCTCCTAGTTATTCTCACAACCTCATGCTCAAATAGTTGCTCCGCGCTCTGTTGCATCGACGAGCCCTCGTGGAAACACTCCTTGAGGAACGCGACAAGCGGACTAAAAAAGCGTTCAGGAGTCGGTGGAGACTCGTCTTCGACTATCCGGAACATCACTGTGCGTTTCCTTTGGGTTAACGACTGCGGAAACGCTGAGCAACACCAGTCCAGTCACCTGTCATAGCATTCCCAATATCCCCATATGGCGGACGTCCCGTCAGCAGCTCGATGTCTGTGCACCCAAGCGACCAGATGTCGGACTTGGGCGACGCGCCTTTGAGCTCGATGACTTCAAGCGCCATCCAGTTCGGCGTGCCCGTGACGTCCTTGATCTCGCGCTCTATCGCGCGCAGGTTGGGCGAGACGCCAGAGTCTGATAGCTTTACGTTCCCGGTCTTAGTCGTGAGGATGTTCGCCGCCTTGAGGTCGCACTGCACGTCGTCGCTGCGATGCAGGTAGTCCAACCCATCTGCCCGGTGTGCAAGTTGGGCGCGCGATACAGCGCCAAACTATCCGCGTCCGATACAATCGCTAAGTTGCTGAGATATAAAAAAAGGCCAGTCCACCGGTTAAATACCAACCTCCCGTAAAAGGCGGTCCACTTACAAAGTGCGTTGGTGTCTTCCTTCCTCCCTCACAACAAGCGTCTGCCGGGACACGCTTCCTTCCGTCACATCCCGCACCATCAGATCGCTTGCGCTTGCCTGTTCTCCCGACGCGACACCGAGGTTGACCATGCTCTCAAACCGCGACCGCCGCGGCTTGGCACCAAACTCGTCGTACGAGTTCGGCCGCGGCCACCTGCGCGAACTCGCGCTATCCACCTCGCTCTGGAACCGCCCTGGCGGGGGGCAACGACGACGGGGAAATGACGTTACCAGACTAGTTAAGCTCGCACCACGCTTGTTAGACGTGGCCCGCTCGACCGAATCGAACGAGGGAGACTGCGACAGCGATGGCGTATTCAACGGGCTCGACGAGGGAGCGCCAGACACGACGCGCGGGAACGGGATGGGCACGAGTGAGTGATCGTCTCCCCCAACGCCGCCGTCATCGGGACTTCTCCGCCTCGGCACATAGGTCGTGCTCCTCTGCCCGCAGCGCACGCTGTCCCTGCGCAATGCGACTCTGCCAGGGCTAGGGCCAAGATCGAGAGAAGGAGTATCCGGGCTCGAGTCGCGACGGAACAAGGCGTTGGCGTCTTTCAGGGCAAGTACGGGCGCGTCAACGCTGTGTCGCATGCGGTGCGTCGGCCTACGGGCGGCGGCAGCAACAGAAAGCGGAGGCGCTATTGCTGTTGATGGGAATGATGATGCTTTTAGCAGCGACTCGACGCTACCTACCGGCGGAGAACTCGCCCTGGAAAAGGCGGGCATCCGCCGAGACCAAGGAAGAAGGGGAAGGTTTCCGAGTCGCGATCGAGAAGGCGCTTGTAGTGCGTCGACAAAGTATCCATTGGCGTCACTTTGACTACCTTGCCATCTAATCGTATATGCATTTAACGATGGAGCAGCTAACATGTTGAACGCACCCTCAATAGCCACGTGGACCTTGTCGCCAACAGCTTCTACTCCATCCTTGATATGATGTGCGATTTTCACCATCTGCACAATCGCCATCTGCACCTCCTGTTGCGTCAATTATCCAGTCTGCCTAGCGCGTCTTCGATATCCTTTCTTCCAATTGATATCTCTCCAAATATCTGTCAGCGAAGAGCGACGTATCATCAGCGATCGACTTACTTGCTCGTCCTTGCTTCATCTCCTTCGTCACAATCCCAAGTGTTCCAAGCACCTCGACCATTATTTTCACGACGATGTCCCTCATCGCCTCCTCCGTCGTCGGCACCTCGCTATACTTCTCGAGCCATCTGAAGAAGCTTTCGACACGCTCGAAGATATCGACGAGCGCATCTTGGCTTGCAGTAACGTCCTTTGCTACCTGTGTACGTTTGGCATCAGAACAGTCCACGTAAGGGTGATCCAGAGTAATAACTACCAAGAGGAGGACACTGGCTCCAGCGAAAATGGCTTTCGCAGAACAGAACACCTAGAAATATGATATCAGAGTTTGGATCGTAGAAGGGTGGTCGGAATGGAACTCACCAATCCGATGCCCTCGCCAAGGGCTGCGGAGAACGTATAGAGGACGCCGACGGTCGGAATCAACCATTTTGTCAACTTGTTGTCACCGGACGTAGTAGATTGCCTGAACTGTTGGACTTGAGTGCGGAGGATGTCGGTGGGTGAGTTGTAGGTCTGCAACCGGAGCCATCAACGAATGCGCGAGAACATTTTTCTTCGTCATCTTTTCATAAATTTCCAGGGAAGCACAGAAGATGGCCTGTGAATTGGAGGAAGAGGAAGCGGAGGGGTCTGAGACATGGCAGTAGCGGCGAGGAGAGGCGTCTGAGGGTATGATACTGGCAAGAGAGATGGCACGGGAGCGCCAGAATGATTTGGCAGTTGACGCCCGCACAGCCCCACTATGACCTCGTGGATATCTTCGGCCCAGAATTATAGTTATTGTTTTCAGAACATAGGCGCGAGAGTCTCTTCATCCTACTTCCCGTCGCCGACTTGGAGGGAGATCCGAATGTGGTGAGGAGCTTCAGGTCGAGATAGACAAGCAGAGTCTGTAGGAAAGGTTGCGCATAAGTTACGAGGATTGGTTGGACTCACACTCGCAATCTCGGTTCGAGTTCTCGGTCAATCGGTACCCCACGCCCTCAGTTCTCAAAATGTTTTCTTCTCTCTGGTCACGGGAAATTGTAGGTAGGGATAGGATAGTAATTTGCGTAACTGTTGATCGAAAGTTCATGCTGTGAGGAATGTCGAATTCTTTGGACAAGCAAATGGGGGCGGGAAAGACGAGAGACGCGAATACGTCAGCTGGACCTCACTTGCGAATGGATTTACCCGCGTATATACCACCCGTGTCATAACCGACGAACTGAGTGAACAAACAACGAACATATTCATCTAGTGACTCGTAGTATGAGGGTCGTTCTCGCTCTCCCAAGTCAGGGGGCTCCTACAAGATCGCGTTGGTTGACCTTCTACAAGACCTTCTATCACGAGTTTCACGGTCGATGTCGTTCACGGCATTATCAAGAAACCTGAAACAGTCGTAGGTTAGACGCACGTAGACGTATCGCATACACTCCCTCCGATAAATTGGAACCATGCACGCCCGAGGAGGCTTTACCGCAGGACTGCCTCTTAATGCAGGAATGACGGCCTCACGTCTCCTGCCAGCCGACCCACGTCCCCCAGCACGCACTCAACAAGTCCTCACCAATGCTCCATACTCGCCACCCCGGCGCGAACCGCCCCTGCGAGAACTCCCGCAGAACGTCTTCAGCCCGCAGCTCGGCCACGATCACGGAAACGGCGTGCAGCGCCGTCGCGAGAGCCGTCGGCGCCGTGAGCTAGAGGGCGTACGACCACCGGGTATTATAGACAGTCCACAGCGAACGACGCGTCTGACACACCGGTGCCGCGCACGCTGACCTGGCGCAGCGTGGGGAGAGCCCATCGAGAGCTGCCACAGTAACGGTGGTGGGGGCGAAGGCGGAGAGGACGTTCTTGCACAGAAGCAGTACAGCGCGGGGATGTCCGTTGCGGCGCATTTGCGCACGAAGGGGCTCAGTGCGAGTCCGATAAGTCCAGTTCCTGATCTACCTATTCCCGACAAAAATAAGAAATCAGTAGCACCCTTGGTACCCGGAGCACGCACCGAGTTTGAGGACGTGAGCCTGGCTGAGCTTCCCATAGTCGAATAGGCCATGGCGTCCGCCTGGGAAGTGTCGCTGCTCCCCAGAGATCGAGACCGAAAAGTTAAGTGGTGCAAGAGGCGCACCACGCTCGTCGAAGTGAGTCACGGAGGAAGGGCTTTTATGGGGAGGAGCATTCAAATAACAGCACGAGGGTGCGAACAAGGATAGTGGAACGAACCTTGTTTCCGCAAGACGCTCCCTGTATTGCTCCCAAATGTGGTTTTGTCCATAAGGTGAACGTCCTCGAACACGATGGGATTGCGCCGTCTTCGCTCTTCCTTGGCCCTCGGCATCCCACTTCCTTGTGCGTCTTCTCCCCTGGTTCCTGTCTCTGTATTCCATGAGGGCCTGCATTTGGTGGGAGGTTTCGGCTCGATGCAGACCAAAAGAGCGCCTCGATTCGAACTTGGTCCAAGACCGTGGAAGTGCCCCATGTCGGAGCGGTCTGTGAGCTTGAGAGCCGTCAGACGGACGTAAAGAAAGAAAGATCTCGACGGGGTCAGAAACTAGGGGTCGCAAGCTACGGGTGATTATTCTGGAGGGACGGCATCCGCACTCGAAATCGGACCTCCGTCCGGGATTGTTGGCCAACTAGGATGTCTCTTTTCTTTGGATGGTGGCTCTTGCAGAGATCTTGGGGTGAATATTTATGGAACATACGCGACGCGAGGTGAGAAGAGTGACGATTTGCTCGTTGGGAGAATGAGGGTAGTCATCAATGAGCGAGAAAGCGAAAAAGGGTTGTGTTAGCGGACTGACAGCAGTGGTCGGGTGACATCATGCATACGGATAGCTAGAAGGGACCCACATACACAATGACTCGACATACATTTATGAAACAACCTATAGTACTCTGTCTCGTTGTCTGCCATGCTCTGTCAACATCTCTACGATTGGCCCTCCTGATGCGACCTGCAATGGGGTCCTTCCTTCCTTGTCCTTGGCATCTGCACTCGTGCCACGGTCGAGCAGCAAGCGCACAGTCTCTGTATCGCCTTCGGATGACGCATGGTGCAATGGATTCCATCCATCGTCGTCCTCAGCATGTGCATTTGTGCCGTGGTCGAGCAGCAAGCGCACGAGCTCTGTGTTGCCTTTGGATGACGCCAGGTGCAATGGGGTCCTTCCGTCCTTCTTCTTGGCCTCTGCATTCGCGCCACTGTCAAGCAGCAGACGTAAAACCTCGAGCCACCCACGAGATGATGCTAGATGTAATGGCGTCGAGTAGTCTTCATCTTGTGCGCTGATTTCCGCCCCATGTTGGAGCAATAACCTCACGATCTCCACGTGACCATTAATTGATGCCCGGTGCAATGGAGTATGGCCTGCGTTATTCGCAGCATCGATGCGTGCGCGGTGCCCCAGTAACATCCGAACAACCTCGAGGTGCCCACACTCTGCAGCTATAAGAATGGGAGTCCAGTGATCGTCTAGCTGCGAATTCGGATCTGCGCCGTGATCGAGTAACCACCGCATGACATCGATAGATCCATCCCACGATGCGGCAAATAGCGGAGTACGATTATCGGTTTCGTCAGTAACATCCACGGTCGCGCCATGCCGGTGTAATAGCTCTGCCACCTTGAAGTGTCTCTTGTGCAATGCCGCCGCCAGTGGGCTGTGATTACGACCACCCCTCGCGTTTACTTGCTCGGGATGCTCGGCGATGATGTGCGCTGCTAGGTCACGAAATCCGCACAACGAAGCATAATACAGTGGAGATCCACGATCTTTCGGGTCATCTCCGAAGTTATTCCAGAGATCATCGATGTCGTGCGACTCGACCCACGCGGAAAAATGTGGTTTGGTCGAGTCAAAAAGACGCCGCATCCCATCTTCTATGCGTGAAGACACCTTTCCGAACTGCGCATGCTTCACCCAATGCCGACTGGCATATCCCGCCAACGGAAAACCATCGTCGACCGGGTTACCGTCCGCGTTGCCGTCCAATTGGAGAAGAGTTCCCAAGCAAGCCTGGGCGAGAGTCGTGTGTGCGGGCTCGGGAATGATATGAAAGTATGAAGCGTCTCCTTTGGAAGCGGCAAGGCGATCCGAAGTCAAGAATTCCTTGACCGAAAAATGCGAGAACTGAACGACCCGGGAATCGCCATCGTCGACTTCGGTGATCAAGCTGGAGCACGTAGATAGCACAGCTCGTTGCCGATCCTCCCACCGCCAGTCCTCCTTCAACTTCGGTATCGCTCCTTCTGCCTCATCAAAGTCAAGTGCAAGTATTTCTGCTAGCTCCTCGACACGTAGCGGCCGAGCAGCCGCAGTGAGACATTGTAAGAGCCGATGAGCGTGGTCTCGGTTGGCCATCCCGATCTCCTTCAACACCCGTTCATAAGTCTCATCCAACGATTTCGGCAATTCGTTGAGCGTTCGCCGGATGCTTTGTGGAAAGCAATGTTGCAACACTTCTAGCTGACAGAAAACCCAACGGAACCTGTCAACAGTCAGCAAGCGTCATTGGCCCATTCATAGTCGCACTTACATTCCGTCAGCTCTATCCGTGAGTGTCTCAATGACCAGCTCTTTATCCTTATCCCTCCATCTCCTCATCGCCGAATCCGAGCCCGCGTAAACGACTGATCTGATGTAGTCTTCAATATCCTTCTTTTGTCCACTTTGTTCATGAATCGAGACCGGGTGGGATGCCAGGGGTTCAAGCGCGGATCGGATGTCGATCTCCGGACGGCTGGTGATACATATATGTAGATTCGGAAGCTGGAGGCCGATAAGGTCCTTTATGAGATCAAGGACTTGTCTGCGGGCGGGTGGAATTCCAGAGGTATTGGGACATTCATCTAGCGCGTCCAAGATGATGTAGATTGGGCCTTGGCCAGGTAGCGCGAGCATATCTTTAAGACATCTAATCAACGTGTCGGTGTTAGGTTTATGTGCGCCATGATCGTGCGCCTTGTATACATGGGAGAGTATGTCGCAGCAATCGTCGGAACGAGCGGAGAGCTGCGTAAGAAGCGAAGGAAGCAAGTTGTGGAGGTTTTGTTTATCGGTATCCCTGAAGTCGAAATAGAAGTACCCCATGGAGGCTAGTCCGCCTTCCCGCAACGCCGTTATGTCTTGGATGATTGCGGAGCTAGTTGGCGTTGTAAGTTCCTAAGGGGTGAATTCGACAAATGACAACGAACCAAAGGATGCTCTTCCCTGAGCCCGCTACAATGATCAGAGGCGAAGGCGATCAAGATCAGGGAGGATGTAAAGCGACAGAAGGGCGCACGTTTCCCGTGGACCCACAATAAGGATGCGGTGGCCTTGGTCTTCCATTCCATGAATATACTTCCTCGGAAGAACCATGTCGCCGTCCCTTCATGCTGAATGGTGGACGCGATATTCTGATTAGTGGATGGGTCTGGAGGAGACAGCCACGCTCGATGGTCCTTCCGTGTCTGGCTCCCTGCAGTGGCATATCGGTCTCAGCAAGTAAGAGCAACGGGGCTGTGGAATCACGAACGCTTTTCGTCGTCCATATTGTTTGTTGCTCGTTGCACAAGAGCCTTTGTTTCCTTGCCGTCTAGATGTGTATAGGTTTACGATGACATTTGTGAGTGGGAAATGTACTGGACGTACCTTCAATAGCTACGTTGACCTTGTCATCGACGCCCTGTACTTGCTTGCCGACGGTTTGCACTCCGTCCTTGACATGATGTGAGATTTTCAGGACTTGCACGATCGCCATCTGGACCTCCTGCTGCGTCAATCTATCCAGTCGGCCCAGCGCATCCTCGACGTCCCTCCTTCCGATCAATTTCTTCAGATATCTCACTGAATCTCTATCAGCGACGGGAAGCGCGTCATCCCGGATCGACTCACTCGTTCGCCCCTGCTTCATCTCCTTCGTCACAATCCCAAATATCCCAAGCACCTCCACCATTATCTTCACGATGATGTCCTTCATCGCCTCTGTCGTTGGCACCTCGCTATACTCCTCGAGCCGTCTGAAGAAGCTCTCGATGCGCCCGAAGATATCGATGAGCGCATCTTGGCTCGCAGCAACATCCTTTGCCGCCTGCGTACATTCGGAATCAGAACGGTGCGGGTAGGAAGATCCACGATAATAGGTACCAAGAGAAGGACCCCGGCACCAGCGAAAATGACTTTCGCGGGTGAGAACACCTTGAAATATGATATCAGAGGGTAGATCGTAGAAGGTCATCGCAATAGGACTCACCAGTCCGACGCCCCCGCCCAGCGCGCCGGAGAAAGCATAAAGGACGTTGACAGTCGGAATCAACCATTTTGTCAGTTTGTTGTCGCTGGACGTAGATTGCTCGAACTGTTGGACTTGAGTGCGCAGGACGGCCAGGATGTCGGCGGGAGAGTTGCAGGTCTGCAACTGGCCCATCAACGGATGCAGGAGAAGGTCTTTCTTCGTCTTCTTCTGATACTCTTGAATGGAAGCATTAAAGATGGCCTGGAGATTGGAAGAAGAGGAAGGTGTCTGAGACATTGCAACAACAGCGAGGAGAGACGTCTGAGGCCGGGGTATGATACTAGCACTGTGGGTAAGAAGCGGCCGAGTGGGAACACCAGATCAATAGTTCGCCACGAGGTGTGCCAGGAGACGCCCGCACTGCCTCGGCTCGTGGACAATCCGATATTATTATTATTTTGCTACAAAGCCACTGATGAGCGAATCATCTGGGTCATTTTCACCGGCGGTCTTAGAGGGAGGACCGCGTGGTGAAGTGCTGAGGACCATTTCGGATCTCACCGTCGACGTCCTCTGCAGCCTGGGTCCTTATCTCGAATGATCAAGTAACTTCGTCACCGTTGGATGGTTAACAACAAACGTCTCTCATCTTTTTTTCTCTCTCAAGTTGCACAAATTAATCCGACACGGGAGTTAGCTAGGTGGCAATACAGTAAATAGATATCTCACCCGTGAATATAGCGAAGCCGTCGGATGTAAGGAGTATAGTGATAGATGGTCGGCGGAGGTAGGGATGTAGTAGGTGATACTAGGTAGCCGGTAACCGTCAGAGAAAGACCATGAGTAAATTCGAATGCTTGGACATGTCCGTAAGGTATTAACTTTTGATGGATGGGGGTGGGAAGAGGTATCAAGGATACATAGTATGAATGGCGGAGAACTGGAGAACGAAGAGGAGATGAAGGTAAAAATGGGTAGATAGTACAAGTTGGGAGTACATACAACAGGCAGAATCAGACACAATCCCGCAGAGATCCAGTTCTGGGAAGACACACGCACGCACGCACATACAACTGACAAGGGTTACTGTAAAGGGAGGCCGAGAAAATTTGGGGCGGACGAAACAAATTGGGGGGAGGGACTGCGAAGCGAATGAAGGAAAACCAAGCGACAGCAAACAGCATTTTTTTCATCCTCCCTCTCTCATGACTCTTCTTATCCCGCGAAGCGACCGTCGGCGCAGCAGTATCCGGTACCGTCACACACGAGGCACCCGCAACGTCAGCCGCAGCATCGACAAACGAACAAGCCGTCGTCGCGGCGGACCGATCGACGCGCGCGGCACGGCTCGCCGACGAAGCGCTGCTGCTGTTGCCCGTAGCAGTCACGACCGCCTGTTAGCTACGCAAGCGGTCGATTGCGGTGATTGCGACGGTGGCGACGGTGGCGAGTTTGCACACGACGAGCCGATGCTCGAGATCGACCGGGGGCGTTCTCTCATATGTGTATTATTCGCCTGTTGCGGTTCTCGCTGGCGCGTGAGAATGATGGACAATTTCCGGCGGATGGCGTTCCCCTCCGGTATCACGCTGGTCACTTTGGCCTACGAGTGTGAATGCGTGGCGGCGGCGAGTGAGATGGACGAGTTGGAGTGTGGCGTAAGGAAGGCATGTGAGCGCTTGTTGAATGGCGAGAGGACCTTATACACTATCGGCGGATATGGAGACGACGTTGGTGAAAGACAGACAAAGCTGGCGTGAGTTCGCGCGCTCCCGTTCTCGCTGGTCACGATCACGGTCGAGGCTGCCTCGAGACGAGCTTGCGCTCGCTGGATGGTGGTTCGGCAGGCGTGTGAAGAACTCGGCGGGACTGTTGCCGCGCTCCGCGAAATGCGCATGCATGAGCAGTTTCGAGCGAAGGTCGCAAGTTAGCGCTGCGCGGCCTGCACACTTGAAGTGTGCGATGAGGCTGCAGTGCGAACACAGCACCGCGCCCTTCTTCGCCGGCTCCATGCATACTCGACAGTTGACGGCTACATTTCGATCGGTACTCAGGTCAGGCTCACGTCCACTGATAGCGGGAGACGCACGTTTACCAAAGGTCGTTCAGGGAGGACTGGTGATGCGCTGCCCGTAAAAGAGCGATGACCTGGCGAGCTGGACAGCATCGCCATGTCGCCGTCAAACTGCTGGCCTGCATACACGGGAATCGGGGAATCGAGCTCGAGATCTGCCATCAAGTGTCGTGCCGCGCAGTTCTTTTGCAGGTCGGCGCTCACTCGCCGAAGGAAAGGTATGCTATCCTGTGGCCGCATGTCCTTTGAAAAATACCCAAATTTAGCCTTCCCATTCCGTCACAACTGGCTCTCGCCAGACTCACCTTGTTCAAGCCCCAATGGTTCTTCAGCCACTCATGCTCAAATAGTTGCTCCGCGCTCGGTCGCATCGACGGGTCCTTGTGGAAACACTCCTTAAGGAACGCGACAAGCGGACCGGAAAAACGTTCAGGAATCGGTGGAGACTCGTCTTCGACTATCCGGAACATAACTGTACGTTTCCTTTGGGTTAACGGCTGCGGAAAAACTGAGCAACACCAGCCCAGTCACCTGCATCAGGGAAAACCTCCCGTGCTAATTTAGATACCTGATCGCTAATTTAGATACCTGATCGCTAATTTTGATACCTGATCGCTAATTTTGATACTTGATCGCTAATTTTGATACTGGAGCGATAATTGATCGCTACTTTTGATACGAGAGATACTGCTCTGTTAATCACAGGTGCTTGCTCGATGTGGACAAAACATCACTACCTATTTGGGTGAGCGGCGAACTAAGACCATATGAAGACGGTCGATTCCCCAGATGGGAGCGAGCTCTTTAGAGTACGTTACACGAAGATAGTCGCTTCCTTGGGATGGGAACGCTCCCCAGAGTGCAATGTAGCTCTCATTCAAATATATATTGATATACTTTATACTTCTCGCTATTTCTATGAGTAGTACGCCCAGACCGTCACCATTGCCCCCTGTGGCACCTCGTCACTGGTCGTCGTGGTCGCCTCGATCGCAGTCGCCTTTGTTTTCGCCTCGTGGGTGTGGTCGTGGTTGTTCAGGAAAGCCTGCTCTGGCACTTCTAGACCCCCAGATCTGACGTTGTCTTCTCAGTGATTAACGCGGGTTTTGTCGACATCCTCTGATACGAGCACCTTCGAAATTGCAGGTGACACAAATCTAGCCTAGTAGACAATGTCAACACCACATCTGAGATCTGAGTACATGGTTTTCAGCAGATGAGAAGCCACGGAACGTACTGCAGAAAGTGGTGCATCCCTCGAGCCCCTGTGGCGCGAATGCACAGATTCTCCCTCAGGCTCGCAGCGCTGTCACCGCCATAGATAGGGACATTCCCAGCGGCTGTCGTCACTGTGGCCCACAGCTGTCGTTGTCGCAGCCACAGTTGTTGCCGTCGTGATCATGATTGCCCTGATTGTTGCAATCGTCGTCGTCGTCGTCGTCGTCGTCGTAGTCACATAGTGTCGCAGTCGTCAACGCCTCATCTCCGTCGTCATGTCCGGGGTCCTATGTCAAGCCCAATGAAAACGTCGTGAATTCCAAAGAAAAGCACTTAGCTAAATCCACAAGTACAGAAAACCATAGAACCCAACAACGGTTGGCAAAGTGGGCTGCCGTACAAGACTCGAAAATAATGAGCAAGTAAAGGCGATGAAAGGGAGATGAGAGGGAGAGTGGCTAAGAGTGTGAAACGAGAGGAGATAACTTGGACAGAAAGGTCATTTAGCTGCGTTGCTAGAAAAGGCCGTTGACGCTGAACGATAACAGCAATGGGGTGCCAGTGTGGGGGACAGGCCGGCCCATGAGTGCCCTAGAGACCGTTTTGTGAGATGCGGGTAGGTGGTCGTTTCGTGTTGATACAATGTTGATACAACAGACAATGACTCGGAGGGGTGACTACTAGTACCGGCCCGGTCAAGATATGAGTACTATATGAGTCAGAGTGGGTAGAGACTCGGAACTGGTGGAGACGGGTCAGGCCTGTCAGGACTGGTTTGGCCAGTGGGCTCTGACTCTGGTTTCCGGAAACGGTTCGAGCCCAGGGCAGCAGCTTGCTTGCACTCGCAAGACTACCTGCCCAATGTAGCGGACGTACAACACAAAGGCCGCCATGTGACAACTGGGCTGTGATGGCATCACCGCTCATGCTTGCGCCGGTGTCCATTTTCGCTGGCTCACTGCACGAGGGCACCAATGAGCATGGGGAAACCTACTTATATGCAGGCTTAAGTTCGGTGTGTTTTTTTTTCGACTTTCTCTTACCCTCCTCTCTGAGTCGTCTGCCCTTGAGCACTACTACCAGTTCTAGGCTAGCCATGTCTTACTCTTCCGCCATTCGTTGCTGTGGCTCAATCCTGCGACTGTCAAGAATACTCTGGTAGTCGTGAGAGTTTGGTACAATTGTGACTGGATTGCTGGTACGCACATAGTACACCCTTGCGTTGGTTGTTGTTTACGTTGTCTCCCTGAACTTGGCTTGTCCTCTCCACGGTTGCACATCACTTTTGCGTCGTGCATCACCACAGCAAGCCATTTTATCTATTCTAAAGTCAACTATTGCTGATCCTGTCCTGCTCGATGCCAGTGTGTGCTCTTTTTCTCCATCTTTCATTTCCCCGTTCGATGTGTCTCGCAAATCGAAAGGCACCCAGCTTTGCTCCTTTCTCACGCCCATATTCATTGTGTACATCCTGAAAACGAGAAGTCCATCGAGTTGTGTGCCGAGCTTGAGGAAGATGTTGCACTACTTCAAGTTGTGGAAAAGCTGCTGTCCCGACCAACGCTCCGGTGTGGGAAGGCTTGTCACGTGGATCACAAGTGGGCAAGTAGATTATATGGCGAGTTGGGTATATAGCGAGTTGGGTAGAGATGAGGCAGTGATGCCAGCGATGAGGTACCCTCCGATTTAGTTGTTTAATAAAATTCAGTTCAAGATCGTGCTCCACGCGCGCCGTCCTAAGCTCCTAAGCTGATTCTGGCCTGGCACGATCGGATCGTCCTAATCTAGCTCACAAGCTGATTCCGAATCTGGCAGTATCAGACCGTGCTAATCTAGTTCCGTCGCTGATACTGGTGTGATACGACCGTGCTAATCTAGCTCCTGAGCAGATACCGTAGTGCTACAGTATCTGGTGGCAAATTACCTGATGGCTAATCTAGCTACGGTAGCGCTACGGTAGCGCTACCGTAGCTAGATTAGCTCGGGAGGTTTTCCCTGATGTGTCATAGCATTCCCGATATCCCCATAAGGCGGGCGTACCGTCAGCAATTCGATAACTGTGCATCCAAGAGACCAGATGTCGGACTTCGGCGACGCGCTTTTGAACTCAACGACTTCAGGGGCCATCCAGTTCGGAGTGCCCGCGACGTCCTTGATCTCGCGCTCCATCGCGCGCAGGTTGAGCGAGACGCCAAAGTCTGATAGCTTTACGTTCCCAGTCTTGGTCGTGAGGATGTTCACCGCCTTGAGGTAGCAATACACGACGTCACTGCGATGCAGGTAGTCCAACCCATCTGCCCGGTGTTCAAGTTGAGCGCGCGATACAGCGCCAAACTGCCCGCGTCCGATACAATTGCCAAGTTGCTCAAAAAAAAAAAAAAAGGATAGTCCACCGGTTAAATACCAACCTCGCGTATAAGGTGGACCACTTACAAAGTATGTTGGTGTCTTTCCCTCCTCCCTCACGACCAGCGTCTGCCGGGAAACGCTTCTTTCCGTCGCATCCCGCACCATCAGATCGCTTGCACTTGCCTGTTCTCCCTCCGCAACGCCGAGGTTGACCATGCTCTCAAACCGCGAGCGCCGCGGCTTGGCACCAAACTCGTCGTACGAGTTCTGCCGCGGCCGCCTGCGCGAACTCGCGCCATTCACCTCGCCTTGGAACCGCCCTCGCGGGAGAAACGACGACAGGAATTGACGTTACCAGACGTAGTTAAGCTCGCACCACGCTCGTTAGACGTGGCGCGCTCGACCGGATCAAACGAGAGAGACTGCGACTGCGATGGCGTATTGAACGGGCTCGACGAGGGAGCGCCGCGATACTTGCCAGACATGGCGCGCGGGAACGGGATGGGCACGAGTGAGTCACCATCTCCCCCACTACCGCCGTCATCTGGACTGCTCCATGAAAGACCCCATCGCCCTGTTACGTCGCGACTCGAGCCCGGATGCCTCTTCTCTCGGTCTTGACCCTAGTCATGGCTGAGTCGCATTGCGCAGGAACAGCGCGCTGTTGATGTGAATGATGATGGTAGTAGCAGCGACTCGACGCTACCTCCCGGCGGAGAAGCGGGCGCGAAGATGGCAGCGGCGTTCGAATTGACACTCGCACTAACACCGAAATCGGCGGCCCCGAACTCGCCCTGGAAAAGATGGGCATCCGCCGAGAGCCAAGGGGGAGGGGGAAGGTTTCCGAGTCGCGATCGAGAAGGCGCTTGTAGTGCATCGACAAAGTTTCCATTGTCGTCACTTTGACTACCTTCCCATCTAGTCGTATATGCATTTAACGATGGATTTGTGAGTAGCTAACGTGTTGAACGCACCCCCGATAGCCACGTGGACCTTGTCGCCAACAGCTTCTACTCCATCCTTGATATGATGTGCGATTTTCACCATCTACACAATCGCCATCTGCGCCTCCTGTTACGTCAATTATCCAGTCTGCCTAGCGCGTCTTCGATATCCTTTCTTCCAATTGATATCTCTCTAAACATCTGTCAGCAAAGAGCGACGTATCATTAGTGATCGACTTACTTGCTCGTTCTTACTTCATCTCCTTCGTCACAATCCCAAATATTTCGAGCTCCTCGACTGTTATTTTCACAACGATGTCCCTCATCGCCTCCGTCGTCGGCACCTCGCTATACTCCTCGAGCCATCTGAAGAAGCTTTCGATGCGCTCGTCGATATCTCCGAGCGCATCTTGGCTCGCAGTAACGTCCTTTGCCACCTGTGTACGTTTGGCATCAGAACAGTCCACTAGCTACCAAGAGGAGGACACCGGCCCCAGCGAAGATGGCTTTCGCAGGAGAGAACACTCATAAATATGATATCAGAGTTTGGATCGTAGAAGGGTGGTCGGAATAGGACTCACCAGTCCGATGCCCTCGTTACAGGCTGCAGAGAACGCATAAAGGACGTTGACGATGATATCAACCTTTTTCGTCACCGGACGTAGTAGATTGCTCGAACTGTTGGCCTTGAGTAACGGGTGATGTCAGAGGAAGAGTTGCAGGTCTGCAACCGGAGCCATCAACGGATGCGCGAGAACATTATTCTTCGTCATCTTTTCATAAATTTCCAAGGAAGTACAGAAGATGGTCTGGGAATTGGAGGAAGAGGAAGCGGAGGGGTCTGAGACATGGCAGCAGCGGCCAGGAGAGGCGTCTGACGGTATGATGCTGGCAGAAGAGAGATGGCACGGGGGCGCCTGAATGATTTGGCAGTTGACGCCCGCACAGCCACTATGACCTCGTGGATGTCTTCGGCCCAAAATTATAATTATTGTTTTCAAAAGAGTCCGACTTCCCGTCGCCGACTTGGAGGGAAATCCGAGTGTGGTGAGGAGTTTCAGGTCGAGGTAGACAAGCAGAGTCTAGGTTGCGCTTGAGGATTGGCTGGATTCACACTCGCAATCTCGGTTCGAGGTCTCGGTCAATGGTATCCCGGGTAGTTTCTCTTCTTTCTGGTCACGGGAATTAAACAGACGGTGTGTAGGTAGGGATAGGATAGTAGTTTGCGTAACTGTTGACCGAAAGGTTCATACTGAGGAAAGTCGAATTCTCTGGACAGGGCATCAGCAAAAAAAGGAAAAAATTTCGGCGCTTTCCGGGACCCGAAATAGTTTTCATGAATTATAACCTTATTTCAACGCGAAAATAATCATTTGTAATCAGCACGGTCAATCAGGGCTCGGATATAAGTGTTTACAATTCTATTGCAATTCTCATGTCCGTTTATAAGCGATCACAATTTCTAGATAATTCGTATGCTTTTGTCGCAAGTGCCTACAATTTTTTGTAAGCACTTGCTAACTTTTGATAATACTTGTGGTCTACTTGCAAGCTGTCCGAGAGTATTGAAATAAAGACGAAAAAATAATGTACTTCAAAACCCGGCGACAGGTGTAAAAGTAACTATGCCTCCCCTCCCTAGGTTGTCATCACTCGGATACATGGGAATTGCAACCCACGTTGGCAAGTACCCCACCCATCTCGCGTCGTCGACTCGTTGCCCTCACATCGCAGTCGTGGAGTACAAGCTGTAAGCTGACCGCATATCGAAACACTGTGAGTTCTATGTATCAATTCAGACGGGGAAAGGAAGCCGAGCCAAGGAGACAAAACTGCTAGCCGTAATAAACGTGACTGATACTAATACAAGCCAGATTTCGCTAAGCACGCTTGGGAGTTCAGCACGCTACGGAGGCGACCCGCGGGATTCAATGTCCGACCTACCTATGGCGCGAAAAGGCAGCGCTGAGGATGAGGATCCAGAATATGAACGAGAGGAAGGTTCCATGGGCGAGGGCGGCAGTGGCGCATTGCGTGCGGGGGCTAGCCCACCACTCGACGGCGCCGACGTGATCTGTCGCACCTCGCATTGATGGAGAGGCCACCTGCCACCCCATTGTTGTCATCAGAGGTGCACGGCAATCGGCTCGCGTTACCCCGGGCCTTCCCTCTGCCACGCTGTCTTCACCATGGTTGATAGCGTATGGAACTTGTGGGCCACGTTTGTAGTGTACCGTTCGCCGCCCGTGCAATCGTTGTCGTGGTCGAGCACTTGGTGCGCACCAGGGTTGCGGCTCACTTTGGTAGAGTAAGCCCTATCCCCATACCCCCGCGTCGGTGGTGTCGTCGTCCGGAGAACGTGGAGGTTCCTGTCCGCATTACCTCTGTGGCTGGTGTCGACGCAGCTGCATCAACATCGTCACCCTTGCAGTGGAGTTGTCCGCCATCACTGCGCGCTCCACAGCAGTGAGAAGGCGGTGAGCACGATGGCACCAAAAAAGGTGCTCGTCGGCTTCAGCTGCTGCAGGTGTGGCGTGATGGTGAACGCCAGTACTATGTAGATCTAGACTTCAAACACTTATTAGAAATTAGCTTGGGGAAGACTCACCGGTCACATTCCCATCAGTCCGCGCTGAACTTCTTCAGCTGCTCCGCCAGCGTCGCCTTGTTCCCAGCTATCCTGAGGTGGAAGGCATTGCAGATACTCCACAATGAGCTTTCCTACCAGTGGGAACGGCGAACCTCGCGATGTTGATGGTGACAGCAAGTGCGACATGGGCAGATCGACATCCGTGGGCTCATCGAGCAGGTCATGGGGGAATGCTCGCTCGGGTTCAGACGTTATGACCAACTATTCGTGTTTCTCGACAAGGAACCCCGTGAGGAGGGCGACGAAGGCAGAGACGAGAACCAGCCTGAGTGACGCGCTGAGGGAAGCAAGTTCGATGACCAACAAGGGCAAACAGGTCCTCACGTGACATCGTGTTCGTTTACTTTGTCGCGCGTTGACGTGGGCAGTCTGTCTCATTCTTCCTCTTCCTCTACCTCAATGGCTTCGCCATCTGTCACTGCGGCCTCACCCCCCCTTTCCCGGACCCACATTCAAGACAGCAAAGGTGAAGTCCTATTAACATACCGCCCGCTTACCCTCCTCACAATGACTTGAGGCAGCCCGCACCCCACCGCCACCGACTCTAAGCCTCACAAGGATAAAAGTTCTCGTCCATGTAGTTTCGCGATGTACTCACTCCGATTCCAGGCCCCCCCACTGTCACCCAACCTCATGGCACTTCTCACCATCTCGTCATCTACGCACCTCAACTAGAAAGAGGGTGTCGCTACTGCCACGTCACTACCACTTGTAAGTACCCCCTGAACTGTTTGCTTCTTCTTTACCTGACTAAAGTTATTTCAATTAGTATACAGGCTAGTGTGCACCTGCTGCACATATTCACCGAAAAAGTGAGTGTCAGTTCATGGGAAGTCTTACGTTGCACTCACTTGAATGCAGGCTCACACGGCTGCCCTGGCACACCACCGAGTTCACTACTCCATGTTAACCCTCAGCCACTCCTTTGCCACGACCCGTGCAAGCACCGACGCTCATAACGAAGACATCAACGCAGCCACAATGGTGTGCACTACTAACACAAGCCGGATGTGACGACAATCGCAACTGCCACGACAAGAGGGCAGTGATGGCAGCAACGTTCCGGTCACAGCAGCGATAGTGATCGGTGTAGTATTTGTGACGGCGGTAGCGACGCGACGATGGCAGCGACAGTTTTAGGGTTCAGCGGTGGCGACAACATGGCAAGGGATGTCGTACGCATTTTATTACATTCACTGTATTTAGCCCGGTGTGAAATATAACTATATTATAATGTACACAACTCCTGAAAGTTGCCTGAAAGTGTTCGCAAACATAGAAATGATTATTGGTGCATAGAGCCTACAAAAGTGATCATAATTTCTTAGAACCTACAAAAGCGATCATAATTCCTTGAAGTGATTGCAAAACACGAGAACAATTGCGGCCTATTACAGTGAATTGCCAAAACGACATGACTCGACAAGACCTTATAATTCCGGCCAGACTTATGCCACTTGTGGCCAATATAACATCTTATAATCACTTAAAAATTTTCTTATTTTTTGCTGATGCAAGTAAATGGGGGCGGGGAAGCCAAGGGGGAAGCACGAGATACGCGAACACGTCAGCTAGACCTCACCAGCGAATGGATTTACCCGCGTAGATATCATCCGTGGCATAACCGATGAACTGAGTGAACAAACAACGAACGTATTCCAAAGCGCATCTAGTGACTCGTAGTATCACCTACTATATATTAAAGAGAAATGTTTGTCTTCGGAGTGAGCGGAGAATGAACGCTACTCAATGTGCGTTTGCGTCTCTATTTGGCAAGGGGACGTTTTTCAAAATTGCTCTGCGTCCGTTCACCTCGGCACGCTCGCACATGTCATCAACTTTGGGCTCTCGGCGAAATTGTTTTCTTTGCTTGCATACCGTTTTCTCAACGGTGTTTTGCCACATCGGACTCGGTGTTTGGATCGGTATTTTAAATGTCCCCGTGATCTACGTAGGCCAAAATTTGTGTCATCTGACTTTTGGGCAGTGAGTTTGATATCAGCTGACTTTGGTGTTTAGCAGGTGCGTTGAAAGCATTGATTGTTCAGGCTACTCCTTTCCTCTCTACCACCATCATCTATATGTCCTCTGCCTCTCCCACTGATTCCCCCATGACTGGCTCCCCTCCCAGGGAGTCACTGGTGGATGCTCTCTATGATCTCTTTATTGAACTCCCCACTGTTGATGATAATGGGGCCCACCTCTCAATTGGTAAATTCCGACAAGCCATGGTTGGGATGCTCAATGAGCCTTCCCCTTCTCTGGGCGATGTCTCCCCTCTCACGCTCATGGGCCTGGGCCCATTCAGCTTCCCTCCTCGTACTCCCCCCTCTGCCTTCACAAGGGAACTTGAGGCCCTTCGGGATCACCTCAACCTTCGCATGGATGCCCTCCAGGGTGCCATCGAGGGGCTTCAGCGCTCTCCTCTCCCCTCTGCCCCTGTGCCTGCCCTTCCCACCAACCCCCCTGTTTCGAAGCCTCGCGTTAAGAGACCCTGTGCCCAGCCTCCCACGCCTGCCCCGGCTAAGGCCTTGCCCGCTCCGGTGCCTGCTCCAGCCCCTGTTTCACGCCCCACTCCCCCTCCTGCTAAACCATCCTTTGCCTCTATGGCGAAGGCTCCTGCACGGCCATCCTTGGTCGTGTCCCTCCGCCCGCCAGTAGCAGGTGCCTCCCATCCCCCGGCTGTCCGTCGCAGCCCCCAGGAGATCGTTGAGCACCTCAACGCCGTCCTCGCCCCAGAGGACCACCGGGTCACCCTGTCTGCCGCTCGGTGGACAGCGAAGAACAACCTCGTGGTCACTGCTGGGCCCGACACTACGGCGCATCACCTCACCTCCGCTTCTCACCTCATCTCCGACTGCCTTGCGACTTTCCTCTCCGCCGACCAATCCCCGCTCCCGGTCCAGACCCGGGAGAATTGCAAATGGGCCCGCCTCCTTGTCAACGGCATTCCCACTGGAGTCTCCCTCACACGCGGCCCCTACTCCCCTTCTGAACTCCATGCAGCACTCCTAGCGGATAACCCCGCTTACCAAGGGCTGAGACTCACACAGCCCCCCTCTTGGGTGAGGGCACCGTCCACGTACACACCCGGCTCCGTCTCCTCCTTGGTGCTGACCTTTGAGGACCCTTTGGGGGACTCATCGCGTTCGCTCTTGGCCGAGCGGAGCCTCTTTGCCTTCGGGCACTCAGGGGAGTTGAAGCGCTGGAAGACTAAGCCCCGGAGCACAGCTAAGTCACTGGCCACCGCCCCCCCCCTTGATCAACCGACCATGATAACACTCCCCGCCCTGGGCCCTGAGCCTAGGGTTCTTTCTCACTCCACACGGGTGCTGCGCGCCATCTACACCCTACGGTGTATTTACCTAACCTGCTGATCGGCCTTCTCGAGCTGATTCGCTTTACCACTCTTTCCTTCGGTGCTTGGGCTTCCTCTGGGAGGTGCCTCCAGCGGTTTTTCCCCCACAGGGAACTTTTCCGGTCTGTTAAACTTTCACCCCCTCCCTTCTCACAGGTCGAGGGGCTCTGCAACGCCCCACCTCTCTTAATTCTGCATCGACCTGTCTTCTTACCCTTGTCCCCCCATTCCCTCTCGCTTCAATTTTCTTACATACGTAGCCCGGACTTGTGCTTGCTTTGGATAGGATGAGGGTGTGTCCCTCCGACGCCGAGGATTTGCCTTTGGAAGGCAGCTTTCCGTTTACTGTGTGTCAGTAGTGTTACGTTTTGTAAGGTGTGGCTTGCAGGGGTGGAGCGGAGGTAGCAACATCCGGCATGACCTTGTGCTCGGTGACTGCCTTTTGGGGTTTACGTACAGAGTAGCAGTGACCTGATGTTCGGACCGGCCTTGTATGTTCTACTGCCCTGGAATATAAATTTATCAAAAAAAAGCATTGATTGTTTTGTGTGATGGTTTTCTGAGTACATTGTCCGTTCACGTATCGCCATCGTTCTCCGCTGTCACCGCCATCTAATTTTTTAGGGGGGAGGATGTGCTATGTATCTGTACGTTGCACACAACTTTGCACGTGTGCGATTTCCCTTGTTGTGAACACATGACTCATCCGTCGTCGTGTGACTCGCGGATATTAGTAAGGCAACGCGCAAGCCTGTTTATTACAGGTATTCCGAGATTGTATCCTTCCTCTGTCTCAGATGTATCGCTTGTATGAATAGGAGTAGGCCGCGTCAGCGCGACGCGCAAGCGTAGTATTTTGTGTATTTAAACAGCTAGTTTTGCGACAGGAATCCCAGAATTCTCTCGCCTACTTTCCTGCCGTTTCGAGTTTCCATTAGTCATCAACAGTCACACGAAGGTGGGCGACATCACACTTGATCAAGTGTGAGGCTACCCTAACCCTAGCTCACGCTCAGAAGAATCAAGAACAGTCGTTTATCGTACAAGAAGAAGAAAGCGCGTCAATAGTATCAAGTCTATCAAGGTACTATTTTATTACGCTGTAATAGCGCCGCCCCTGATCTTTATTCGGTCAGCAGGACACGCACTCCGAGAGTGTCGCGACACACATTTGGTTGCGCAACCCACTTAGTAGGCCCGCGGTACTAGTGCGCCGATGGCAGACGCGAACGCCCCGGCAGGACAGGGAGCAGGGATGACTCCCATCAAGGTTCTGCAGCAGGGGTTTACACCAGAGGTATTTCAAGCGATGCGAGTTATCTTCCACGGGTTCGAGCAGCGGTTTCAAGCCGTGGAGAGTACTGTAGTCACGTCCCAGCAGTTTCAGAGGTCAATAGAAACTGCGTTCACCCATACGAACCTCACTATCGCTGCTCCCCCGATGCAGCAGCGATCCTCCTCGCCTAGAGATAACTTTACCAAACTAGTGGTCCAACCGTTCTCAGGGAAGACATCCGACAATGTCGCTGCATGGATAGCCTTAGCTGAGGACGCGCTCGACACCGGCAAGGTCCCAAGAGATTGCTGGACTCAGTATGCTACTCAGGTCTTTCGAGAGGCTGCGCTCGCCTGGTATCACGCCCGGAGGCTTGCAAACGGCGGACGCATTCCGGCCTGGGATGACTTGAAGAAAATGATGATGAACCACTGGGCTCACCCCGCTCACGCTAACGAACTTAGGGCTCGCCTTGAGAATCTGAACTGCCGAGGAGGCGTTACTGAGTATACTCGCCAGTTTGAGAATGTCGAGGCTCAGATCCCGCAACCTGAAATGATGTTCAATGATCGCAAGTACCGCTTCACCTTGAAGCTCCCCAGGGAGTTGTCGCTACAACTTATGGCTCGCACTGAAGAAGACATGGCGATTTATTACTCGGCTGCTAGACAGTGGGACAGTCTTAACAAACTGGCCCAGGGAACGCCGGCCAACCAAACGGGCCCCCTGAGGCCCTTCAAAAAGTATCGTGTCCCGTCTGCATCTTCGATGCGCCCTGCCTCGACCACCATGCCCTATCTAACTCCCACAGCTTCGTCGAGTCGTCCTGAGCCTATGGATCTTGACGCGATGAACATGAGTTGTGATCCGCGCAGACCACCTGCCTCGGCTCGCTGCTATAACTGCAATGAGTCCGGGCATTTCGCGCGAGATTGCCGCAAGCCCTTACGACGCTCGGCCAATGGCGCGGACAGAAGATTTTACGATCCAGCCGGATCGTTCGTGCCGTAGGGCTAAGGGTCGGGAACGTGAGTGACGACGACAGGGCAAAGGGGGTACTTTGCCAGAGAAATGGACAGAGACGAGAGGGACGCGTCGCTTCACTCGAGCAGAGCAAAGACTAGCTGGGATTTCTCAAAGTTTAGACAAGACTACTACAGCCATAACGACCTCGTACTTATACTCGTACAAACTGGTATTTATCGTGACTATTTTCTGATATACGAGACGCGTAAGCGTATGAGACCATGCGTCAGCCTTTCCTACTGTGAACTTTCAAGCATCCGCTGGCAGCCACGTCACGTGTCACGTGATCGTGACACAGCCCCCTCTCTTGCCCGAGGCGTCCCGCCGTCTACTTCGCTTGTCGGGAATGAACGACGGCGACCGATGTCGGCGCGGCTGTAAGGTATGAATCGAGTTGCTGTTGTCGGCGGGGAGCTAGGTAGGCAATGAGTACAAGCATCGTCGAAACGGGGATGCCTAGTGGGGACGAAACAGCGGGACCCTTTCTGACAGAACGAGTGAGGTTTGGGGCAATCGCGTGACGTGTGTTGGTCACCGCAATAGAGACAGTGTACGTCGCGGGGAGCTTCATCGTGTAAGAGTGGGAAACGAGCAGGTGGATTACGAGGCGATGGGATCGGATTTTGTAGAGGGGGTCGAGGCGGAACGGGGCGAGGTGCGACGTCTGCGAGGTGGTCTAGATGGGCTCTATGCCTACGGTCGTTTGAACGGGGCTCGTCGATGTGATAGAAGTCGAGTCCACGAGGAAGGGGTTGCGGTAAGAAGGGGTAGATTCGAGATGCAATGTTAGCTTCGCGAACGCGATTGTCGATAGCCTCTGCTTCGACCAACCAGTCGTTCCAGATGTTGTCTAACTCCCTCATTCGTGCGAATAGCTCGCGTTTCCTCCGCACTGAGATGCGAAGACGGTGGATGTCAGCAGCCGCCCCCGGGTCAGAGATAAGGGCCAAGGCCCGATCGACATCGTTCTTCGCCGGGTGTTCATCCGTGAATAACGCCAACGAGTGTCCCGCTTCTACTTTGGTGTTCGCGCGAGCTGGTCTAGGGATGGCGTATAGTGGTTTGTAATACTGCGGTTTTCCCTTCCCTTCCGTACCTAGGGCGACTGGTTGATCTTTCTGGTTGATGGCGAATCTGATATACGTCGCGGGTCCCCTAGTACCGTCTTCGAAAAGGATTTCGAATGAGTAGGGTTCCGTGGGCCTTACGATTTTCCACCCTGGGCCCGGGTGTTCTGGCCTAGCAGGTTCCGCCAGTCTGAACGATGGAGGTGATCTAAACGCCTCTTCGTCCCACTCTCTCTGCGCCAACGTCACCTCAGGGAGAGGTCTGACCCGCTCTCTGGCGTCGTCGCCTGGGTTGTCAGTTACCGGTCCTGCCCCACTGCTGTGGACCGAGATTGGTGCGGGAAGTAGGACTGGGTTTCGCGGAAGTTCTTCGATCGACTCTTCGATGGGCTCTGGAACGTCGTCAGGGTAGATTCCGTACTCTCGGATCGCCTCCTGTGCCATTTCCTCTCTTTTCTCTCTTCTCAGGCGTTCTCGGCGGTGTGCCCGTACGCGCGAATGGCGACGCCAACATCCGTCAGCCTCTTGGTACGCTGCGTAGCCGACTGAGTCTTGTTTGGTTGTAGGCGTGTCGGTCCTCGCGTCATGGTCTGCGGGGACCCAAGCCCAGTCGTTGACACGACGTTCGATATCTTGTCGGATAGCGAGTGGGAGTTCGTTGTCGGGGACGAAATAGTGCTGAGGAGGATGTCTGGGGTGAGGCTGAACGAGGGGATCCATCGTGATGTGGTTGATGCTCTGACTCGTTACAGTCGCTTGCTCTTTATATTCTTGGAGTAGGTCTGGTGCGTGCACGTCAGTCGCGTTCTCCCAACTGTCGTACCCGTCGGCAAATCCCTTCCAGTGGACGAGGTACTGGAGTACCCATTTACGTCCTGTTCTTCGTTCGCCTCGTATTTCTTCTACTTCCCATTCTTCTTCACCATCGATAATGTCTGGTGACGGTTCTTCGAAATTTGCTCCGTGCATCCGTGTCTCTCGATAGGGCGTTAGAAGGGAAGCATGGAAGACATTGTGTATCTTCCATTGCACCGGCAGCACCAATCGGTACGAGGTCTTTGATACGACCTGTGCCACCATGAAGGGGCCATACCGTCGAGGCGCTAATTTGGCCGTTGGGTGTGTTGTTCGTAAGTTTGTGGCTTCGAGCCAGACTTTTTGTCCGATGGCGTACTGTTTGTGTTTCGATTCTTTTACCCATGATTCTTGTGTTGTTTTCATGGCCAATGCCGCGCTTTCTCTTACTTCTTTGAGTCGTTCCAATCGTTTTGTTGCCTCTTGCGAATTTGTTTGGGTGTTAGAGGGTTGATGGATGCGCAGCGTAAACCCGAAGAGAAGTTCGAACGGAACTTGCTTCGTCGTTTCCGATTTCCACGCGTTCAGCGTATATTGCGCGATCGATAGCCAATCTGCCCAGTTATTGTTGTGGTTGCTGAAGATGCGGAGATATTGCTCTAGTCTCTGATTTGTTCTCTCAGATTGTCCGTCCGTCTGCGGATGGTAAGCGGTACTAATGTTTTGTTTGATTTGCAACTTCTTCATGAGTTCTTTGAAGACTCGTGCTGTAAATCTCGGATCTCGATCTGAGATTACTTTGGTCGGTAGACCATAGTGCGGGAGTACGTGTTTGAGGTATAACGCCGCCGTTTCTACTGCATCCATGGCTTCGTTGCAGGCCAGAAATATGCTGGCCTTGGTACAACCTTGATCGGTTATCGTCAGGATGGTATCGTACCCACGAGACTTCGGGAGCTTTGTAATAAAGTCGAGCGCAATTGTCTGGAACGGGAGTTGCGGTTCTTCATGCGTAATTGGATAAATCGGTACCTTTTGCTTTCCCGGTAGGTTTTTATTAGCTTGGCAAGGAGCGCACCCGTTTACGAAGTCTGTTACGTCTTTTTTCATGCGAGGCCACCAATAATGTTGTTGTATGGCTGCTAATGTCTTTGTGATCCCTGGATGTCCAGCGGTTGGAACATCGTGGAACGAGGTTATCACCCCCCGTTTAAGAACAGCGTCGTCCACAACGGCCAGACGGTTGAGGCGAAAAAAGAGGTCGCCCGCGAGGTGAAGAATGCCGCGAGAGACGAGATCGAGAAGTGCGGGACGGTGGGCGGATTGAGCGGCGCGGAGACGGTCGTCCAACGTCGAGATCGCGAGGACAGAGATAAACAAAGATGGCGGGAGGACGAGGACATTGTCGTTATCGGGGAGGTCGGAAGGGGGGGAAGACAATGGGTGACGAGACAAGGCATCGGCTTGGAGAAGAGGGCCGGGTCTGTGGATGAGCCGGAGATCGTAGTCAGCGAGAATATTGACAAGACGTGCGACGCGGCGACTGATGCGCTGCGGGTGACGGTAGTGTAGAAGGTTGGCATGGTCTGTAAAGACAGTAATCGGGTGGGGGCCGCCGACGAGCAGGTGGCGCCAGTGTTCGAGACCACGCACGAGCCCGAGGAATTCTCAATCGTAAACGTCGTAATTTCGCTCCGCGTCATTGAAAGATTGAGAGAAGTATCCGACAACTTGTGCTTTTCCGCGTAAGTCGCGTTGAGTCAAGATCGCCCCTAGTGCGAATGCGGAAGCATCCGTTTGCAACTCGTAAGGTGCAGTGGGGTCGGGTTGTCGTAAAGCAGGCCGACTAGTCGCGATGTCGAGGAGTTTTGTCAGGGATGTGGTGCACACCGGCGTCCAGTGAAAAGGGGCGTCTTTTTTGAGGAGCGCGTTCAGGGGTCTCGCTATCGCTGCAAAGTTTGGAATGAAAGGCCTTTGGTAGTTGAGAACCCCAAGCGTGCTGCGTACTTGACGCATGGTAGAAAGAGTCCGAGGCCAATCCCTGAGCCCACTGACTTTGTCGGCGCCCATGCGGATGATACCACGATTGATCGTCATTCCGAGATAGTCGATTTCGTGTACTTCGAATACGCATTTTGCTAATTTGAGGAAGTAGCTTTCTCGTTTTAAGACGTCAAGGACCGCACCGACAATTTCGCGATGTCTATCGAGGTTGTCAGTGGTAGCGATCAAGATGTCGTCCATGTAGACGTAGAGTTCCCCAGGGTATTTGTCGAGCAGATGTCTCAGCATTCGGTTCATAGCTCGAGAAAACGTTGAGGGGGAGTTTGTTAGTCCGAAATACATGACCAGTGGTTCGAACAAGCCTAGAGGAGTTTTGAATGCTGCTTTCCATTGATCGCCGTCCTTGACGAGGATGTTATTATAGCCCCACCGTATGTCGAACTTGGTAAATAGACTTTTATTGCCGAGTGAGGTCAAGATATCACTGATCAACGGTAGCGGATATTCATCGCGAACCGTCCATGCATTGAGCGCTTTGTAATCTTGTACGGGCCGGAGGGAGCCGTCTTTCTTTTTTATAAAGAATAGTGGCAAGGCATACAGTGATTTAGATTCGCGTATATATCCTTTTGCTAGTTGTTCGGACAAGAAATCGCGAAGATGCTTCGATTCAGTTACGTTCATCGGATACACTTTAGTGCCTAAGTGGCTAGGGGCCCCTTCTTTTAGTTCTATAGCGTGATCGTCTATACGTGACGGCGGGAATCTCTGAGCGGCCGTTTCCGAGAAGACCACTGAGAAGCCTTCGTACGCCTCGGGTAGTTCCGTCGTCTTCTTTACGCCTGCGGCCATGGCCATCTTCTGGGCTGTTGTCTCGTTAATCGTTTCTCCTCCTTGGCTAATGGTCATCGGCCCTCCGTTGTACGTTCGAGCTGCCCAGTCAATTGATGGTTCTCGAGCCTGAAACCAAGGAATACTGAGGATTGCGCGGCACAAGCCGAGGTCCGTAACGAAGAAATCGAAGATGTGTTTACTGTCGCCATCGATAAGGGTAAGTCGGCATTTCTGTTCCAGTACTCCAGCTGCATTGATCGTTCCATCTGCATTCCGAACATCGATTTTCTCGGTGGCTTCCGCCGTGAAGCCTAGGAGTCGAACCGCTCCTCGGTCGATGAAGTTTCCACTCGCTCCCGAGTCCAGGAGGAGGAGCAGCTTCTGGTTCGTTCCTCTGACATCGGCCGCGATTGTTACTGAATGTTCTCTAACGCTTTGGATAGTGTTGACCGTGAGGTCGTCTTCGTCTCCTCCAGCGCTGAGTAGGAGCGTCGAGATGAGTTCGTGTCGAGCGGCGGAAGACATGTTCAGAACTGCTGTCCGTACGTTATCGTCGGTGAGTGTCGTTGTCGCTGGTGTCTCTGGTAGCGTTGTCGAGGCATCGACTGTATTTACACGCTGCGCCCTTGGCGGCGAGTTTCGTTTCTTTGGACAGTTCGCGGAGAGATGTCCCTGGACCATGCAGCGGAAACATCTTCCTTCTTTTTGGCAATGCAACTTCTCTTCCTCTGTACGCTTCGTTTGCCACGCCGGTTTCGCGGACCCAGTCTGGATGTTGTCTACGTCCATCGGAACTATTTGGTCATTATGCGGCGATGGTCGTGAGATTTTTGTGGGTAAGACTGGTTGCGTGCTTGGTTTTCCCGTAGCGATATTGGCGATAGCATTGGAGATCGCTTTGAAGCGTTGCGATTCTTCTCTTGCGTAGTCGTGCCATTCTGCCATTTTCTTCGGCATTGGTTGCCTGCGTAGACAGCTGACTATGAGTCCTTTCTTTAGGCCTTTCTTGAAGAATTCTATAGTGCCATTGGCGTCGGGATCCCACTTTGCTGCGGTGGTAAGACGGTTGAATTCAGCAATGTATCCATCGATATCATCTCCCGTCATAATGAGTGACATTAGCTTTTGATGGGCGTTTTGTTCGCTTAACGTATCGGTCCAGGTATCTGTAAACGCTTTCTCGAAATTTGCCCACAAGATTTCGTCTGTTTCTGCGATCTGGGGTATCGCGGTGGTTATGCTATTGTCTAGGTCTTTGCTGACCGTCGCTGCCCAATCGTCGACTATCGGGCCCCGAATATAGGTAAGTGCGAGGCTGACACGACTGTAGGGCGAGGTCATCATATCATGGTGTCGATTGATGCGTTTATATTGGTAGAATTCGCGCAAGAATTGTACACTTTTGGTTCGGTCGCCGGCAAACTCTTTCGGGGGTAACCCTTTTAGTGAGCCGTTATTTGTGGGTGGAGTCGTCATTGTAGGGATCGGAGCCGAGATGATAGGCGGAGGTATTGTTAGTTGGATGGGATGGGGAGGAGGTTGGTGAGCACGTCGCTTTCCCTTCTTTTTTGGTGATGACCCTGAAGAACTATCGTCGTCTAGGACATTCGTGTTTCGCCAGACGTGGAGATCAGTTGTTGTGTGGCCTTCGAGTTTCAATCCCCACAAGATTGGGTTGTCGATGCGACTAACGTTGTGTGTGTACCAGGTGTCTTCGTGCGGGTAGATTTCGTACCACGCGTCTTCTGCCTCGAAGAATTCTACGTCTACGGCTTGTTCGTTTGAAGCGAGAACTACGTATCCGCGAGCGGGTTCCCAGACAGAGCCTCTACTAGCAAGATGGTTTATGCTCGGGGCTTCTCTTCGTACGACAAGTCGTCTTTTGGTTGGATCAGAGGGGTCTTGAGCGGGTTCGATATGCGCTCTATCGGCGCTTTGCTTCGGGGTGAACAGTGTTGTCTGTTCGTGGGCCAGGTTTATTTAGTCCTGTCTTAGACTGACACGCTACGGCGTCGGGAGTCGTAGTTTATGCAACGAGCGCAAGGTCGTTTAATGATGGTCTAAACTTGTTTTACGATCCAGCCAGATCGTTCGTGCCGTAGGGCTAAGGGTCGGGAACGTGAGTGACGACGACAGGGCAAAGGGGGTACTTTGCCAGAGAAATGGACAGAGACGAGAGGGACGCGTCGCTTCACTTGAGCAGAGCAAAGACTAGCTGGGATTTCTCAAAGTTTAGACAAGACTACTACAGCCATAACGACCTCGTACTTATACTCGTACAAACTGGTATTTATCGTGACTATTTTCTGATATACGAGACACGTAAGCGTATGAGACCATGCGACGCGTCAGCCTTTCCTACTGTGAACTTTCAAGCATCCGCTGGCAGCCACGTCACGTGTCACGTGATCGTGACAGAAGAGCGGTCGCTGGACGTCCCAGGACGACGAAACCTCTGCACCTGTTCGAAGAAGTCGAAGAACCTGCAAACAAAGAGTATCAATCGGAAGAAGTCGAAGCTGAGAGGCCCGAACCTGAATTGCAGTACCCACCTGAGCGTTACGCGTCTGAGGAATACGCCCCGGAGAACTACGATCCTGACAAGCCGGATCTAGAGCTGCAATATCTCGTTAACGAGGCCAATATGATGGAAGATAAATGCGGGCCACTTACCGAAGAAGACGAAGAAGACTTGGCCAACATAGTGTATTATGACGGGGTTGAACCAGACTGGAGCGAGCAATGGTCGCCCGCTCGCGTCGTGTCCCCCGGCGATCCTGGCGAAGACGTAGTAATCCCTGCCTGCGCAACTCGGAAGAGGAAGCTGCGACCCGCTACTAACCGATTCCTCGAAGGGCCCGCTGAACACGAATGGCGACCCGTCTCTCCTGTGTTCTCGGAGAAGTCAGTCGGAGAAAACGAATGGCGACCTGTCTCACCCGTGTTCCCTGAGAGACCCCCTTCGCCCAAGCCTGGCTGGTTGTCTCCCGACTCTCCCCCTAGTGACGTCTTGGGAGGAACTCGAGAGGATCCCTTGGAAGTCTTCACAGTTGCGCATCCCGGACTACCCATCTACAAGGTAGAGATCGGCCCTCCAAAGTCTTCTCGGCCGACGAGCACGCCTGCTTTTATCCCCGTTAACACCATACTCGACACTGGAGCGGAATCGAATTACCTCACCGCTCAAAAGGCACACGCAGCTCATGCACAAGTCTTTCCGATCACGACTCGGGAGATTGTCGGCGCCGGACGGACGACGACTACTGCCTTCGCGTCATTCTCGCTCCGAATCGGAGGCTTGATCTCCAAATGCTATGCTTATGTCCTGGACGACGCATCTCAGTTTCGTTATGATTTACTCTTGGGACGCACCTGGCTTAAGAGGCATGATGCCGTCCCGCGATGGGACGACGACGCATACGAGCTCACTCACCCGGAGGAACGTACACGCTTCTTCATCAAACCCCTCCCTTCCCAAGAAAGACCAAAGGCGGCGAACTTGTTAACCAAGCTTGCCTGGCGCCTTCGGCCCCCACACCAAGGACCGCGTCCTCCCGCGCTCCTTCACCATACGGCGGATGACACGGCCGCGCGGGATAACGAATCGACGGTCTCTAACGATGGGAGCATCACGGCTGTTAAGGAGAAGTTTGGTGAGTACGTGAAGAGACTTGCCAAGGAAGCCGTACCTGCTGCCTTCAGGGACAAGGTAGGCTTTCCGCCCCTTCGGAAATGGGTCCACCAGGTTGACGTTGGGGACGCAAAGCCACTGAGGCGTTACGGACGCCCTCTCACACCTGTCGAGCACGAGTCCATCAAGAACTTCATCGACGAAGGGTTAGACGAAGGAGTGATCGAACCTTCCGAGTCTCCATGGTCGTCACCCCTCATCCCAGTCCCTAAAAAGGACGGTCACTGTGACCGCAAATTAGGATGAAATTCATCCTATAAGTCATCCTATGTAAGGCTTAAACGACATCTTTCATAGGATGAATATCAGTAGGCCGCGCGTGATTATCAGCATCAAGTAGGATGACGAAATTAGGAGTAAGATCATTCTATATTTGTACAAAATCATCCAATCCAAAAAATCCAAAAATGACACACTGTAGGCCAATTTTAGGATGAAAATCAGTAGCAATTATTGCATGAAAATCAGTATTTATTTCGACTGAAAATCAGTCTTGTTCATTGGATGATTTTCAGCACTCCTTTTTAGGTTGATCCAATAAAAGAAATTTCTATTTTCACTAAACTAATACACATTAAATGACTACACGCCGTCGCCATCATTGTCGGCCTCGCCGGCGTCACCGTCGTTCCTGCCTCCGTGCTGTTCCCCGCCGCCGCATCACCATCGTTCCTGCCTCTGTGCTGTTCCCGCCGCCACGTCACCGTCGTCGTTGGTGTCGTAGCGGTGGGGGTTGCGCACCGTGTGGCGGTGGCGTTGCGACGGCTCTTGCGCGCTGTGAGGGGTGGCGGTGGCGGCGAACTCGTGCGTGGCGATGGGTTGGAAGCGGCAGCCACGGGCTGTGTACTGGAAAGGGGAGGCGGCCACGGGGACTTAGGTCCGTAGCACAAAAACAAAAAACAAAAGAAAACGTATCTTTAAGGGGCCGAAGCCCAGCAGCGGCAGGGGGTGTGGCGGTGGCGTTGCGGCGGCTCTTGCGCGCTGTAAGGGGTGGTGGTGGCGGCGAACTTGTGCGTGGCGATGGGTTGGAGGAGGCGGCCACGGGTTGTGTGCTGGAAAGTGGAGGCGGAGGCAGCCACGGGGACTTAGGTCTGTGGCACAAAAACAAAAAAAACAAAAGAAAATGTATCTTTAAGGGGCCGAAGCCCAGCAGCGGCGGGAGGTGTGGGGGCCAAGGGACAGGGCGTGGTGGTGTGGAGGATTGCGTGCCCGCAATGTTGTCCCTGGAGTAGAGGGGGTGGCCGGTGTGCAAAGGCAATACCTGGAAGAGGACCATTAGAAGATTAGTTAGAAGGAAAAAAAAAACAAAAAAAGAACAAACGCACCAGTTCAGTTGTTCAGTACGTTCAGTTGTTGAACGTTGAACGTTGAAACGTGAAGTGTTGAAGGGTGCCCGGTGTCGACGTGTCAGGCTCACTTTCCCACGCCGCAGATTCAGCCTCCGCCAGACCTTTTTTTTTTCTAAGTCGAGTGTGCGTCTACTACCACGACCGTGACCGCCACTGGCCCCACCGATGTCCACCACCGACGCCACTCCCACATGCGGACTCCGACCGCAAGCCACCACCACCACTCCGAGGCGAGCCCCACGCGATGACGCACGCGGCGTGGTGCAAGCCGCCTGACGACGACTCGCACGATGACCACCGATGGCACGAAGATGTGTGACAACGGTGCGACGATGGCGTGACCACGACACGACCACGGCGCGAGTCGGCCGGGCGAAGACTACGCCGACGGCCGTGCAATGACGGCGCGACCATGACCGCTACCACGACGACTACCACGACCACGACGAAGCAGCCGGTGACGAAGCGGCGGCAGAGGGGACGGCGGCGGGGACGACGGGAATGGCGACAGCGGGATTGGGACGGCGGTGTGGGGGATGCCAACTCAGACAGATATCGATATCGATGTGTGCATGTTGTGCTAATGTTACTGCAGATATAGGATGATATTCATCTGTGATTTTCAGTCATCCGGTCATAGACGTGCTTTAGGATGACAATTTAACACTGTTTTGTTTTGCGTGATTTTCAGTAGGTAATAGAATCATTTTATTTGGATGATTATCAGCACCACAAGTTAGGATGAAATGAAATCATCCACTAAGTCATCTACGCTAGGCTGAAATCTGAAAATCATTACCAGATTGGATGATTTTGATCCAAATCGACGTTCACAGTGGGTACGTTGCGCATCTGCGTTGACTATCGTGCTCTCAATAAACTCACCAAATCAAACGCCTATCCCTTGCCCCGCATAGATGAGTGTTACCGAAATCTAGCAGGAGCGAAACACTTCACATGCCTAGACCTTCGCAGTGGGTACTGGCAGGTAAGATTAGCCGAAGATGCGAAGGAGAAGACGGCGTTTACCTGTCGATATGGCCATTTCCAGTTTCGAGTGATGCCCTTTGGGCTCACGAATGCCCCTGCCACCTTTCAAACGATGATGAATGAGATCTTGCGCACATTTATCGACCGCTGCGCTATGGTCTACTTGGACGACGTGATCGTCTTCTCGTCAACGGAAGACGAACACATACAAAACGTTCTCGACGTTGTACGTGCACTTAACCAGCACGGCCTCTGTTGAGACGCGACTGCATAAGTCACATGTCTCGTGGGATATGATTGAGTCATCCCATATACCATATACGGTGTCTGTCCCTTATGGACTGACTTGGACTGGACCGGACTTGTACGGACCGCTTTTGTTTATCTTTATTGACAGAGTCATATATGGCTCTTATTGTTCTCTATTGTTAAGACACCGGTATTGTCTGCTTTAGGCAGCTATTGTTCTCTGCCCTCCAATGGCATTTCTCCCTCTGGCGCACAGACCACCTGTATTGTGTTTGGATCACCTGTGCGCACAGACCATTCTTACTTAAGCGTCCTGTATATAAGGACTGCTGTTTCCGCCTCTACACTTCAGAGTTCCCTTCACCTCTGAAGTGTAAGTCCCTTCTCTTTACTTCTCTTATTACCTTTACTCATAGACGTTCCCTAGTAACTTGTCTATTAGGTATGCAGTTGTAATAGAGTTCCCTTCACCTCTGAAGTTAACTTGTCTATTAGCCCTTTGCTTTTACTCGCTCTGTTAGTTCTGCGCTCAACAGCCTCATCCTGAATGAAAAGAAATGTACGTGGGGTCGTCCCTTGATACTGTATCTGGGTCACATAGCGTCTGGGGAAGGTCTCCGAACGAATCCAGAGAAGGTCGACACAATCTTGAAGTGGCCGTCGTGTACGACGATCTCCGAGGTACGCGGCTTCTTGAATGTTGCTGGGTACTACCGTCGTTTCATACAGGGCTTTGCGAAGACCGCCGGCCCGATGTATAAGCTGTTGGAGGGAAGCCCGCGTCGAGGAACACCCATCCGGTGGACCAACGATTGTGAGTTGGCGATGAAACATCTGAAGGACGCACTAACCTCGGCCGATCTGCTCATGCATCCAACGCCCTGGCGACTGTTTGTGATAGACACAGACGCCTCTGGGGAATGCCTTGGCGCCGTACTTCAGCAAACTTGCGACCCGTCTGCTGAATTAAAGAAGGGGAAAGAGGCTGGTGAGCAAAAAGACCGTTTTAAGTTCAAAGAAAAAGACTTACGGCCCATCGCCTTCGAATCACGACGCATGACACCCACCGAACAAAGGTATTCCGCACAAGAGCGAGAAATGCTGGCGATCGTATACGTGCTCCATAAATGGAGAGGATACATCGAGGGGTCACCCATCCTCATACGCACCGATCATGAGTCCCTTAAATATTTCCTGACACAGAAAAATCTTGGTCGTCGACTTGCGCGCTTTGTGGATGATATTGCCCACTTTGATGTCGAAATCATCTATAGGCCCGGAAGACATCAGCTTGTAGCCGACGCCCTGTCACGAAGGAAAGGACACCAGGACGTACCAGACTCCAAAACCCTTACCCCGCTCTTCGCCGCCCCATTGAGCCCGTTCGAGGAAGAAAAGAAGGATCGTAGTGCCATCTTCCAGACATTCGCGGAGTATAAGAGACGCCTACAACAAGGAGAAGAGTCAGCTACGGTCGGAAACGGATCGTACCTGTTGAACGGAGACCTCTTATGCAAAAGGACTCCCAACCGTTGGGGGGAGGAAGTAGAGGTCGAGGTTCCAACAACGCAGGGTATGGCCGAAGACGTGGTGAGAACGATCCACCGCGAGTTGGGCCACTTAGGAGCGAAAACCATCATAGCCGCCCTCCGAACCCAAGCCTACATTCCATACGCACAAGAAATTGTCGAGCGAACCCTGAAAAGTTGCGATGAGTGTCAGTTCGCTCACCGAGACCCAGTCTCTATGCAGCCACTCCACCCGATTCCACGGGTCGACGCCGGAGATGCATGGGCGTTCGACTTTGTCGGACCTCTCCCGAAGACCTTGAGGGGGAACCGTTAGGGAATACCACAGGTTGGCCGTACCCGTGACGGGTCGCGGGTACGGGTTACGTGGGTACGGGTCGGGGTAGCGATTTCCCAACCCGTGCAAAACCCGTACCCGTGGTGCGGGTACCCGCGGGTTTTCCAACTCTCAGTTTGCGACAAACTTTGAGTGCTGGACCAAACCCTCCGAGTCCCTTTTTCCCGTTTCTGTCTGTATTGGCCATGGATCGCCTTCGCATGACATTGCCCGGGCCATCGATTCTCGCGGTTTCTTCACCCTAGGCCGGCCGCATGCCATCCTATTTTCCATCCATCTGTCTGTCTACACCGTGAGTCCGTGACAGCCTCTCTCTTTCCTCTTCATTACTTATTACTTCCTCCATTCGCAGCCTTTGAATTTTCAGCTGTTTCTGTATCGGATCAGCTCTGTGCTGCCATTTCGGACTCATTTCCACGACAACCGAGTCGTCGTCGCCATCGATTCTCTCGCGATTTCCCCCATCCCATCCCCATCCAGCTTTCATCCACGCACAATGTCTGCCATTTCTCATTATCTCGCTCGCTCACCCTCACGACATTGTTTCAGATATACATCAACTCGAATGAAGTCACGGTGACCACCCGTCTTCAACTCCGAGTCATGAATTGCCCCTATGGCACTGGCACTCATGGACTGGCCATGCGTCCCCGCGCTCGACTCCCATGCTGTCTCCATTCGGTGTCACAGTGCCCGCGACCGCAACAACAACGCGTCTATAGGTGCGCCGCTCTCCCTCGCCTCACCTCTGTTTACTTATAAGTTATCACTGTTGGTCTCGGGATTCTCACGTATACGCCACAGCTCTCGAGACTCCACATCACGCCTTCCGAGTCGGCGGTCCTTCGCCTGTGACAAATGCATGGCTTCCCGACTTCCTGCTTCAAGTTCCCAATGCCGGCTGTTATCAAAAACAATACTGTGTCTATGGATTCAGCTGAGTGTTTTTTTCAGAGTCGTGACGATTTCTGCTGACTTCATTGTCGACCCTATCCATACACGCATTCCCATGTCGCAATGGACGTCGCATCGCAATGCACGCTGCGTCGCTGCCGATAGCCTCGCAAATGGCACTCGTTCCAAGGCATTGCCTGCCCCTCACATGACGACGTAACGACGATGGCGGTGGCAACCACAATGCTAGCGATCACATGAGGCAATGAAGCGACGACAATGGCGACGGTGGCGATGTGACCACGACGGCAACGGAGCGACAACAACAGATGGGGCGACCATGATGGGACGACCACATTGAAGGCAATGACGACACCGGGTCCGGCGGTGACGGCGATGAGGTGCCACGACGCATCGGGGCGACGGCGACAACAATGTGGCGACGGGGCAACGGGGCAACGACGGCAGCAATGCCGATGATAGTCGTGCGACTCGGATGGCACTCGGATGGCAGTTGGACTTGTACTAGTAGTAGAATATATTTGAGATCGTACAGAGCGGGTACGGGTAACCCGTCAAACCCGCCATCAACCTGCCACACCCGCTCGCACCCGTACCCGTACGCACGGGTACCCGTACCCGTGACCGCAGGTACGGGTTTTGGCGGGTACGGGTACAGGTAGCCCCAAAATTACCCGGGGGTGACCCGTGGTAATCCCTAGGAACCGTTACCTCCTCACTGCTATGGATCTCGGCACCGACTGGACGATTGCCCAGGCAATTCCGCAACGCTCGAGTGAGGTCGTCGCCGATATGTTGCGATATATCGTTCACACCTATGGGAAGCCGGTCAACGTCCTCACGGACAACGGCACAGAGTTCCTATCATATGAGATGCAGAACTTACTTCGTCGCCTCGGGGTTCAACACTCCCGCACCACTCCATACCACCCACAAACCAATGGCCGCTTGGAAAAGTTCAACGATATTGTTGCGTTAGGCCCGTCCTAACGGTGCTCGACTTGAGCGGTGACAGAGTGGCTTGATATGCGAGGGACGACTTAGCGGGTATGGATACACGTCCTGAGCAGGAACGTGATCAGTGCGAGCACTGGGGCAAAGTCCACCAGGTGTATACGTCGTCGGGCAATCTGCTCTACAAGAGCCAGACGCACCAGCAGGCAGAGAGAGAGAAGAAGGCAGACGAGAAGGGATGAGACAAGAATTGGACTGAGGATTCAAGAAGACCAAGCTAAGGAGCTCGGTCTTCGTACTACCAGTCTTATATACAGTTGACGAGGAGCTTTGAAGCTCCTCCAGAATGTAAGGTACCCAGTAGCGATAGTAGCTCGAACCCTACTACGACTGTCCTAGGTATGAGTCAAGTCCGTACTGTATACATGTGATAACCCCTTCGAAGCTGACTGAGACGACTGTCCCTGACTAATACTAGGGTAGTCAGAACCCCACAAGTCCGCAGTCCGTACCGATGAGTCCGATCGCAACAGATATCCTAACACAGATGTTAGCTCGGATGACAGCGCCCCAGAGACAAAATCAGTGGGACGAACTTCTTCCAGACGCCCTGCTCGCCTACCGAGCACACACAAGCTCATCTACGGGTGTGTCACCGTTCTTCTTAATGTACGGACGGGAGGCGCGCTTACCTAGTGAAAGGATCCACCAAGCGTTCCAACGCAATCCGACGGACCAGGAGATTGAGTTTCTCCAGCAACAACGGCTGGAGCATATTCAAAATCTGGCTCGCTTCCGCCAAGACGCAAACAATCGAGCAGCGTCTCGACTGGAAAGAGAGGCGTCCCAGCGAGAAGAAGCGTACCAAGAGAGAGGCCTTGGTGTTGGAGATATGGTGAAAAGGCGGCATGAAGCCGGTACGAAGCTCCATCCGCGCTGGGATGGCCCATTCTTCATCAGAGATCTGACTGATAAGAACACGTACCAGCTACAGACGCGAAACGGTTATGTTCTCAAAAGCCTGTACAACGGCGCAAGACTCCAGCGATATGTTCCGTCTTCTCGTTCTCAAAAGTCTCTGTGGTTTGCAAGTTCTGATCTGCAAAAGAAGGACGCGGCAGCCTTGCGAGCAAAACAAAAGCAAAACAAAAATGTACCGGGATCTTCCGGCCTCCAGTAAAAACGCCTCGCCACTCCGCATCCAGACTGTTTGGTGATTGTATGTTTGCGTTACGGTCTTCGTTTCCCATTTCGATGTTTCGTTTGCTGATTGTGACAGGAGTCACAAGAGACTGACAACGGGGTGATGTTGTGAACACATGACTCATCCGTCGTCGTGTGACTCACGGATATTAGTAAGGCAACGCGCAAGCCTGTTTATTACAGGTATTCCGAGATTGTATCCTTCCTCTGTCTCAGATGTATCGCTTGTATGAATAGGAGTAGGCCGCGTCAGCGCGACGCGCAAGCGTAGTATTTTGTGTATTTAAACAGCTAGTTTTGCGACAGGAATCCCAGAATTCTCTCGCCTACTTTCCTGCCGTTTCGAGTTTCCATTAGTCATCAACAGTCACACGAAGGTGGGCGACATCACACCCTCATGTCTATAGTGGGAAACATCCGTTGCCAGTGCCACTTTCTGCCCCTATCCGACTGTCCACTGCGTCACCCTGCTAGATGCCTTCCGTCCGTGAAAGTTCTCAACGTTCGCGTAGGCAGCGTGAGAGAGAACGAGGGGTGAGGGTGTTCTCGACTGTTTTGCATCATCCTCACTGGCATTTCCTTGCAGATTTTGAATGTTCCAGTCGTCCAGCATCAGGATGAGAACCGTGGTTCTCTTCCTCGAGCACGAATCAATGCGATGGTTCGTGGTTTGGAATTTGGTTGATATTTGAGTTCGGTGTTCTAATTGACATAGTTTTTACCTGTCGACGTCAGTGCAAACGAACCAGGTTGTCACTACCTAGGTTCTTTCGACAGCCGTTGTCGCCATTGCCATGCCTTCCACTGGCTGTGTGAAAGGCGAGACAGTAGTTCGGACGTATTTCCGGAGTACGGTGACTGTTGTCTGGACGGCAAAGTGCAAATTGATTTTCTAGACATTTTACCTCCTGTTTTGCGACGGCTGTACGAATCTGGCGACGCAGATGCGAAGGAATTCCGTCAGCACGTTCGAACTTATAACAAAGCTCTCGCTTTTACATCCACGGGCGGCTCTGGACATCTGATCGGAAGAATATGTGAAGGTCGCGGACCTCCGATGTACAAAATTCAAGGCGAAATATATCACCAGATTGGTTCTTTACTTCCTGACATGGACCGTCTGCCTGTGTTTAGCCAGCTTTTTGTTTACGAACCTGAGGACGCTAGGGATTACCACGGGTCGGCAAAACCCGTACGGGTCATGGGTACGGGTCACGCGGGTACGGGTCAGGGTAGCCATTCTCGGACCCGTGCCAAACCCGTACCCGTGGCACGGGTACCCGCGGGTAAGTTACATCTAACTAGCAACATGCCACTCACGACTCATTTCCTGCTTTCGGAAATGTTTGGGCTGCATTGGATCGTCTTGGTGTGACTTAGCTACCATACTGGACTCATTCCCACCAACGACATCCAACACCCGAGTCGTGCCACATCGCCATCGTCGGCCCATCGACCTCTCCTGTGTTTTCCCTACCCCACCCCATCCCATCCCATCTATCCACGTGCAATCTCTCTCTCTCTCTTCAAGTTTCACCATTCATTAGTATCTCGCCCAGGACGACAACATGGTGCATTTTCATCCCACAAACATAGACTGGGCCTGACCGGCTGTGCGTTCCCACGTCTCGTGCTGTATCTGTTCGACATGCCCACATTGGTGGCAATGTAACTAGATGTCCATTTTATCCAGGTCGTTTCCTCTCCTCTCACACTCTTCTAGCACTACAGGTGGCCCATCTGCGCTTCTCACCCTCACCTCAACTCTACCTCATTATTATTCGGTCTCAGCATTCTCACATCGCTTTATAATCACAATTCTCCCTTTGAACAGCTTCATATACCCTCCCTTTGCACATCCTTCGACGCCGAGAGCAGCTCTATAGTCAGGTGGGAGGTCGCCGTTGGAGACGCCAAGCCGTCGCACTGGATACGGATACGACGATCCAAGTGGTTCTTATTCGGTCTCGGCATTCTCACGTGTATGCTGCGGCCTTCGTTTGAGACGCTAAGTTTTCGTTTTGTATTCACTACATTTTCTACTGACTCAATTGTCCTTTTTTTCGGCCTTAACATAAGGCCCTGACCGCTCAACAAAGCCACCTGACGAGGCAACCACGACTGTGCCGGCGGTCTGTGTTGACTCATGACATACCCACAACGGCAACGAGGCGACGGCGATGACAGGGCAGTCACGACGACGACGACGACACGTGAATATGACAACGATCACGCCGACGAGGCGACCTCTTCGACCCCTTCGACAAGCGATCACAACGACCACGGCGGCCAGGCGACCACGACGAGGCAACTACGACGACGACGACGGGGGTTACCCGTGGTAATCCCTGGCTTCACCTTTCCCTCATTATTATTCGGTCTCGGCATTCAAGTGTATGCTGCAGCTTCTGAGACGCTAAGTTTTTGTTCTTATATTCACTACGTTTTCTACCGACTTAATTGTCGTACTTGTTTATTGGCCTTAGCATAGGGCCCTGACCGTTCAACACAGCCACATGACGACGCGGTGACGACGACTGTGACGACAGGGCAATCACGACGACATCGACCGTGACTGCCAACCGCAACAACAACATGTCAACGATCACGCCGACGAGGCCGCCTCTTCGACTCCTTTGACGAGGCGACCACGACGACCACGGCGACTACAACGGCAGTGGGGTACGATTACAACCACACCGACTGCGGAGGATGCGGAGGCGGCGGAGGCCTCGTCCGCTGCAGCTGCAGAGGCAACAACAACGCAACGCGACAGCGATGAGGCCTTACAATGACCATAGGGCAGCGACGTACACGGTTATTAGTACTAGTGGTATCTGTTTGTATCTGAGATAGTAAATACTCGATTGTCACCGCATGAAATGGGCCAATGGCCTCAAGAATGGCCTCTATACCCCTGCAGGTACGGGTAACCCGCCAAACCCACAAGTACTCACCAAACCCGTGAATACCCATACCCGTGGTCGCGGGTACGGGTTTTGACGGGTACGGGTATGGGTAAGGCCGAAGTGACACGGGGTTACCCGTGGTAATCCCTAGAGGACGCACTGCGCTTTCGTGTCAATCGGAATCCTGAACGTAACCGTGCAACGATGAGCACGTTACAGGATATGTTATTTCATTTGCATCCTTTCACCGATGTCTACCGACAAGCGTTTCAACTTACACAAAATGCTACTGTGCCAAACTATTATCTACGGCTGCATTTCTTGCGAGCCACCGATCGACGTCGCTACAACGAACCTTCCGCTCATCACGAATTATTCCTGGCAACGTCGACACATGTGTGAATTCGCGAGACATCATCATTCGTCCTAAGGGTGGACCTCTGTTGCGCGTTTCCGAGTGTAACGCTGCTTACGTTCCGTTGCATTTTCCTCTGCTTGCACCGACAGGTCAATTGGGATGGAACACAAACATTCCTTATTTCGGCGGAGCAGCTGTAGTGCAGTGAAGATGACGCGGGTTCAAAACGTTGAGAAAAAGTAACGTTTTGTGAACGAAGCGGCAAAATTGGCCTCTCACCACTCACTTTGGACAAGAGAAACGAGGAGGGCCGGTTACAAAGCTGACGGAGAGCCCAGTCCGGTGCGATTGCGAATAGACGAGGCCAAGATCGGGAGCAAGGAAGACGAAACGAGACGTGGGACGATGCCGTCCGTGACGGCGAGACGAGGCAGGCTCAAACCAAGATCACGCAGTACGCAATCAAGACAGAAGAGAGAAAGCACATGAATGCATTAATGAGTGAATAGGGCGAGTTTATATACAGATGAAGAAGGACAATGAGAGATGGTATACGGAGGGCAAACGACTCGGATGGGAAGCAGTGACGACCGACACAATCAATGGAACACGGGCAGCGACAGTGGGTGACATCTTGACATCTTGAAAGGGACAGGCGATAGGCGATGCGACGGAAACGGTATGTCGACGGGCGTCTTACGAAGGGAGAAGGCAAGGGCGACCGAGGAGAAAAGGGGGGAAGGTGTGGACATCGATCGCGAGGATGTAAGGGGCTTTTCTCAACACATACGTTTGACCAAAAAAAAATCGTATGAGTAAACATCGAGAAGCGAAAGGCGACAATAGAAACGAGGAGGGCCCGAAGGGCCCTCCGAATTTCTTAAGTCTCGTTCTCGCTCGCCCAAGTCACGGGGCTCCTCCCAGTACAAGATCGCGTTGGTTGATATTCACGAGTTTCACGGTCGATGTCGTTCACGGCATTGTCAAGAAACCTAAGACAGTCGTAGGTTATGATATATACTCCCTCCAATAAATGGAACCATGCACGCCCGAGGACGCTTTACTGCAGTACCACCTCTTAATGCAGGAATGATGGCCTCATGTCTCCTGCCAGCCGACCCACGTCCCCCAGCACGCACTCAACAAGTCCTCACCAACGCTCCATACTCGCCACCCCGGCGCGAACCGCCCCTGCGAGAACTCCCGCAGAACGTCTTCAGCCCGCAGCTCGGCCACGACCACGGAAACGGCATGCAGCGCTGTCGCGAGAGCTGTCGGCGTGTGAGCTAGAGGGCGTACTACCACCGGGTATTATACACAGTCCACAGCGAACGACGCGTCTGACACATCAGTGCCGCGCACGCCGACCTGGCGCAGCGTGGGGAGAACCCATCGAGAGCTGCCACAGTAACGGTGGTGGGTGCGAAGGCGGAGAGGACGTTCTTGCACAGAAGCAGTACAGCGCGGGGATGTCCGTTGCGGTGCAATTGCACACGAAGGGGCTCAGTGCGAGTGCGATAAGTCCAGTTCCTGATCTACCTATTCCCGACAAAAATAAGAAATCAGCAGCACCCTTAGTACCAGGAGCACGCACCGACGTGAGCCTGGCTGAGCTTCCCATGGTCGAATAGGCTATGGCGTCCCCCTGGGAAGTGTCGCTGCTCCCCAGAGATCGAGACCGAAAAGTTAAGTGGTGCAAGAGGGGCACCACGCTCGTCGAAGTGAGTCACGGAGGAAGGGCTTTTATGGGGAGGAGTATTCAAATAACAGCACGAAAGAGATAGTGGAATGAACCTTGTTTCCACAAGACGCTCCCTGTATTGCTCCAAAAAGTGGTTTTGTCCATAAGGTGAACGTCCTCGAACACGATGAGATTGCGCCGTCTTCGCTCTTCCTTGGCCTTCGGCATCCCACTTCCTTGTGCGTTTTCTCCCCTGGTTCCTGTCTCTGTATTCCATGAGGACCTGCATTTGGTGGGAGGTTTCGGCTCGATGCAGACCAAAAGAGCGCCTCGATTCGAACTTGGTCCAAGACCGTGGAAGTGCCCCATGTCGGAGCGGTCTGTGAGCTTGAGAGCCGTGAGACGGACGTAAAGAAAGGAAGATCTCGACGGGGTCAGAAACTAGGGGTCGCAAGCTACGGGTGATCGTTCTGGAGGGACGGGATCCGCACTCGAAATCGGACCTCCGTCCGGGATTGTTGGCCAACTAGGATGTCTCTTTTCTTTGGATGGTGGCTCTTGCAGAGATCTTGGGGTGAATATTTATGGAACATACGCGACGCGAGGTGAGAAGAGTGACGATTTGCTCGTTGGGAGAATGAGGGTAGTCATCAATGAGCGAGAAAGCGAAAAAGTGTTTTGTTAGCGGACTGACACATGCGTCATACATCATACGGATAGCCAGAAGGGACCCACATACGCAATGACTCGACATAATTTATGAAGTAACCTATAGTACTCTGTCTAGTTGTCTGCCATGCTCTGTCAACATCTGTACGATTGTCTCTCCTGATGCGACCTGCAATGGGGTCCTTCCTTCCTTGTCCTTGGCATCTGCACTCGCACCACGGTTGAGCAGCAAGCGCACGGTCTCTGTGTTGCCTTTGGATGACGCCAGGTGCAATGGGGTCATTCCGTCCTTCTTCTTGGCCTCTGCGTTCGCGCCACGGTCAAGCAGCAGACGTACAACCTCGAGCCTCCCACCAAATGACGCTAGATGTAATGGCGTCGAGTAGTCCTCATCTTGTGCACTGATTTCCGCCCCATGTTGGAGCAATAGCCTCACGATCTCCATGTGACCGTTGATCGATGCCATGTGCAATGCAGTATAGCCTTTACTACTCGCAGCGTCGATGCGTGCGCGGTGCCCCAGTAATATCCGAACAACCTCGAGGTGCCCAAACTCTGCAGCTATAAGAATGGGAGTCCAGTGATTGTCTGTTTGCGAATTTGGATCTGCGCCGTGATCGAGTAACCACCGCGTGACATCGATAAATCCACCCAGTGATGCGGCATATAGCGGAGTCAGATCAAACACGTCATCGATAATATCCACGGCCGCACCATGCCAGTGTAATAGCTCTGCCACCTTGAAGTGTCTCTTGTGCAATGCCGCCACCAGTGGACTGTGATTTCGACCGCCCCTCACATTTACTTGCTCGGGATACTCGACGATGATTTGCGCCGCCAGGTCATGAAATCCGCACAACGATGCATAATACAGTGGAGATCCACGATCTTTGGGGTCATCTCCGAAGTCACCCCAGCGATCGTCGATGTCGTGCAACTCGAGCCACGCGGAAAAATGTGGCTTGGTCGAGTCAAAAAGACGTCGCATCCCATCTTCAATGCGTGAAGACACCTTTCCGAACTGTGCATGCTCCACCCAATGCTGGCAGGCATATCTCGCCAACGGAAACCCATCGTCGACCGGGTTATCGTCCGTGTTGCCGTTCAACTGGAGGAGAGTTCCCAAGCAAGCCTGGGCGAGAGTCGTGTGTGCGGGCTCGGGAATGATATGAAAGTATGAAGCGTCTCCTTTGGAAGTAGCAAGTCGATCAGAAGTCAAGAATTCCTTGACCGAAAAATGCGAGAACTGAACGACCCGGGAATCCCCATCGTCGACTTCGGTGACCAGGCTTGAGCACGTAGAGAGCACGGCTCGTTGTCGATCCTCCCACCGCCAGTCCTCCTTCAACTTTGGTGTCGCTCCTTCAGCCTCATCAAAGTCAAGTGCAAGTATTTCTGTGAGCTCCTCGACACGTAGCGGCCGAGCAGCCGCAGTGAGACATTGTAACAGCCGATGAGCGTGGTCTCGGTTGGCCATCCCGATTTCCTTCAACACCCGCTCGTATGTCTCGTCCAAAGATTTCGGCAATTCGTTGAGCGTTTGCCGGATGCTTTGTGGAAAGCAATGTTGCAACACCTCCAACTGACAGAAAACCCAACGGAACCTGTCAATAGTTAGCAAGCGTCATTGGCACATTCATAGTCGCACTTACATTCCATCAGCTTTATCCGTGAGCGTCTCAATGACCAGCTCTTTATCCTTATCCCTCCATCTCCTCATCGCCGAATCCGAGCCCGCGTAAACGACTGATCTGATATAGTCTTCAATATCATTCTTTTGTCCACTTTGTTCATGAATCGAGACCGGGTGGAATGCCAGGGGTTCAAGCGCGGATCGGATGTCGATTTCCGGACGGCTGGTGATACATATATGTAGATTTGGAAGCTGGAGGCCGACAAGGTCCTTTATGAGATCAAGGACTTGTCTGCGGGCGGGTGGAATTCCAGAGGTATTGGGACATTCATCTAGCGCGTCCAGGATGATGTAGATTGGGCCTTGGCCAGGTAGTGCGAGCATATCTTTAAGACATCTAATCAACGTGTTGGTGTTAGGTTTATGTGCGCCATTGTCGTGCGCCTTGTATACATGGGAGAGTATGTCGCAGCAATCGTCGGAACGAACGGAGACCTGCGTAAGAAGCGAAGGAAGCAAGTTGTGGAGATTTTGTTTGTCAGTATCCCTGAAATCGAAATAGAAGTACCCCATGGAGGCTAGTCCGGCTTCCCGCAACGCCGTTATGTCTTGGATGATTGCGGAGCTAGTTGGCGTTGTAAGTTCCTAAGGTGTAACGCCACCACAGGGGCGTTAAGTACGACGTGTACTTCGTAAGTCGTGCGGGTCACGGAAGGGCGTTGGTCGGTCAGGACCGGAGATGATGATGCACAAGTATCGCTTGGCCTCCCGGGGCACAAGGATAATAGTAGGGATCAAGGTGGGCTCAAGCGTAAGAGCGAGCAGACAGGTTAACTCAAGCGCAAAGGCGAGTTCACTCGGGGTCGTGAGACGGATGATGTGGTATTACACAAGAAGTCAAGTCTACCGTACAAGCTAGGTATACGAGACCTTATATAGTAGTACAGGGTGTTTGGCCAGGCCAAACACAAGACGTGATAATGAGCCGTCTGCTCGAGAATGGAACAAAGGGGAATTCAGATATAGCGAGATAAAGATGCGCGGAGTCATGCGCTCATGGAAGTAGCTCGGAAATGTGGGGTGGTTTTCGATGGCGCAAACTACCCCTCGAATCGAGTCGTGCGTAAGTGGAATCAGGGAAAACGAAGCGGCGCGTGAGAAATGAGAAGCCCGCGGAAACCGCGTATCGTACAGGGAACATGGAAGCGAGAAAGAGAAAGTGGTCAGATCGTAACATTACCCCCCTGTTAGACTCGAGGTCGCCACGACCTCGACTAGTCACTGGTGTAGTACCAGTCGTCATCGGGGCGTGTGTTGTCAGGCTCGGGTGATGGGGATCTTTTAGCTGGGCATGTGTGGCGTGAAAGGAATCGGAGGCGCCCCCTCTCCCCGCAGTCTCGACACTGCTCGTACATGGGGCACTCAATCTCTTGATGTCTTGCGTCATGTCGGAGGCACTTGCCGCACCAGCGAGGGCGGACAGGCGGTTCCTCATACGCGGGTGTTGTGGGGGTGAGACGGCGGATGAGGCATACATCCATGTGGTGAGTGCGGCTACCGCACCAATGGCAGGGGTTGGTGCGTGTGGGAGACCGACCTAGTCGGGGGCAATCTGCGATGAGGTGTCCCTTCTCCTTGCACTCATAGCACTTGCGACGATACCTGTCCCTCTCCCCGTGGACACGCGGCATCTCGCAAGGTCCCCCTTCACGCGGCACGAAGGGCATGGCGTATGCGTCAAATCGGGGACGCGTGGGCTTAGACGTGAGCTCCACGTATTTTTCTGAGATGAGGGGGATGGCTCGTGCGTATTGAAGGCGCTTCTGCACTCCCCCGAGACGCATCTCGAGGTGGAAGCGGTCGGCGATGAGCTTGTCTTCGAGACGACGGACGTCCGCAGCTCGCGCCGTGATGGCGTCCTTCTCTACGAGACATTCCCGAAGGCGGGCAACCTCGGCGCGCAGACGAGGTTGGCGAAGTTCGACGAGGACTTCGTCAAGGACGATGCGGCGGGGGTCGTGGGGATGGAACATGTTAATCATATTGTCGGTGAGGTGTCTAGGCATCTCCCCGGTGTACCCAGGGTTGAGATAAACCGAGCACCCATAGCAGGGCTCTCCCTTGGCCATGGTGCCGATCACCTCCTGGTAGTCTTTGCGGTAATAGATGTACTTCGCGACTTTTCTCTCGTGATTATCCCCGATTAAGAGCGGAAAGTAGGTGGGTGAGTCGGGGTTGTTTGGGAAAAAGGGGATGCCGGGGTCGGTAGGATCGTGGTCGTCGTCTTCGAGAGGGGCGACGTGGTTGTAGTCAATGGGGTCATCGAGAAGCGCGAGTTGGGGGTTAGGGGGAAGGAGTGATGTGTCGGAAGGTGGGTTTAAGACTTCGTCGCGAGTGGGGAACGATGTACGGGGGTCTAGCTGTAGGATGTCGCCCATAGCTATGAGCTCGAGAGGGGGGGGAGAGTCTAGTGCGGCGATTTGTTCAGTAGCCAGGGTCAATACTGGCATTGGTGGGGAGTCGGTGACGAGGGAGTACGGGGTGACTCTGTCCTGATCCTCGGGGACACCTCTGTCCTGCGAGGGAATAGTCAGGTTTTCTAGAATACGAGTGACTGGGGGGCGAGTAGGGATGGTAGAGACAAGAGGAGTGGTCGACATGTTAGAGGAAGTAGGAGTGTGAAGAGGACGAGGCATATTTGGGTCGACGAGCTGCGCTTTATATCTTTCGTCCAGCCCCTTCGGCGGTAGGGTTGCGGAGATAGAAGTCGGTGATTAGGTCGGATGCGTGATGGACGTTGTCTAGTGGTTCCCACGTGCTGTCACTCATGGGAAAACCCTTCCACTGGATGAGGAATTGAAGTTTGCGCCCTCGGCCATGAAGTCTGGATCCAAGGATTTGTTCTACTTCGAATTCTTCTTCCCCATCAATGAGGTCAGGTGGTGGCGCGGGAAGTTCGCCCCATGTAGTTCCGTCTCCTTATACGGGGTTAGGAGGTTCGCGTGGAACACGGGGTGGATCTTCCATGTGGTGGGGAGTTCGAGTTCATAAGACACCGCTGATAGAACCTTTTTGATACGGAATGGTCCGTGTCGCTTGGGTGCTAACTTGGCGGTGGGGTAGAAGGTTCGGAGGTTTGTTCCTTCGAGCCAAACTTGTGCGCCTTCTGATAGGGGATGAACCGAGTTTTTCCCCGCTTTGTCATCAGGTCCTGTGCATGCTTGATACAGTCTTGCGCGTGCTGCCGTCTGATGATCATTTCTTCAAGGCGTTGATCTACGGATGGGGTTGAGGTGGGCTTTGGCGTCCACATGGTGCGTGGTTCCCATCCCATGATGAGTGAGAATGGAGAGTGTTTTGTAGTCGCGTTGGGCCATGCGTTATGTGCGAACTGCGCCACCGGCAGTGCTTCTGCCCAGTTATCTTGTTGTACGTTGCTCCAATGACGAAGATATTGTTCTAGCCATTGATTCGTACGTTCGGACTGTCCGTCCGTCTGAGGGTGATACGCAGACGAGATATTTTGTCGGATCCCCAAAACCTGGCAGAGCTGTTTCATGAATGCGGAGGTGAATCGGGGATCGCGGTTGGTGATGAGTTTCCGTGGGATGCCGTAGTGTGGGTATACGTGTTGGAGGTAGAGGCGTGCAACTCCTTCCGCGGTGATTGACTCGTTACAGGGGATAAAGATGGCTGCTTTCGAGCAGTCGTGGTCTGTAATTGTGAGGATGGAGTCGTACCCTTGCGAGGGGGGAAGTTTCGTGATGAAGTCCATTGCTACGACTTCGAAGGGTTCTGCGTCCGGATCGGTAGAAATGGGGAATAGGTGGGGTTTTTGTCGGTGGGTGTTTATTTTGTTGGCTTGGCACGTAGCGCAGCCTTTGACGTAGTCTTCCACGTCTTTGCGCATATTGGGCCACCAGTAGTCGCGTCGTAGGAGTTCGTATGTGTTTGCAATTCCTGGGTGTCCCATGGCGGGAGTATCGTGAAAGAAAGTGATTACCCCCGCTTAAGGTCGTTGTCGCCCACGACGACCAAAGCGTCGTTCTTCCACCACAGCCCGTTGAGTTTCTTCAGGCTATGTGGTTCCACCCAACGCAGGACGTCCTTCTCGTCAAGGTTCTGCGCGACTTGGGTCCAGATGTCCATGTCGTGCATTGACATCTCGGTGGTTTCCGTGGTTCGTATAAAACGGTCGGCAGGGAGGACGATAACGTCGTTGTTGTCTCCTTCGTCGACCGCGTAATCTGCTCGCCGTGACAGGGCGTCTGCGCGGCTGTTCTTTACTCCCGGTATGTGTTTCAACACGAAGTTGTATTCGGAGAGTTCGAGGAATTCACGCGCCACCCGTCTGCTGATTTTTCGTGGTTCCTTCCAGTATTGGAGGTTGGCGTGATCAGTGTGGATGATAATTTTGTGGGGGGAGCCAACTAGGTAAGTGCGCCACGCGCGCAGCGCTTTCACCACTGCTAGTAACTCTCGGTCGTAGATGTCATAGTTTCGCTCTGCTTGGTTGAGGGATTCGGAGTGGAACGCGACCGGGTGCATTTTGTTGTCTGGTCCGAGTTGGTTCAACACTGCTCCTAGAGCTACATTAGAGGCGTCAACCTCGAGTTCGAAGGGTTTTGCGAGGTCGGGGAAGAGGAGAGTGGGTTCTCGCCCGATGCAGTGTTTGATGGTGTTGAACGCAGTCTGTTCGTCAAGCCCCCAGTTCCAGGGGGTGTCTTTTCTGGTGAGGTTGTGGAGTGGTCGTGCGGTGGTTGAGAAACTCGTATGAAGCGGCGGTAGAAGTTGCAGAATCCGAGGAATGCTCGTACTTCTCGGAGGTTCTTTGGTGCTTGCCATTCCAGCACCCCCTTAAACCTTTACGGGATCCATGCGTACGTTCCCATGGCCGATGATTAATCCGAGGTATTCGATTTCGTATACTTCGAATACGCATTTTTCCGGTTTTACATATAGGTCGTGTTCTTCGCATAAGCGGAGAACTTCGTGTAAGACGGCTCGGTGGTGAACAAGGTCGTCGGCCGTAGCAATTAGGATGTCGTCCATGTATACTATCACTTCCTCAGTGAGTATGAGTGGGCGGAATATCCAGTCCATCAACGCCTGGAACGTAGCTGGCGCATTGGTAAGCCCGAAGTTCATGACTCGGGGTTCGTACGACCCTTGGTTTGTTTTAAAGGCCGCCTTCCATTCGTCTCCCTCTTTTATTCGGATGTTGTTGTATCCCCACCGGATATCTAGTTTGGAGTAGAGACGCGCGGGTCTTATTCGGTCGATGAGTTCTGGGATAAGGGGTAGGGGATAGTTATTTCTGACGGTGATTTCGTTTAACCGTCGATAATCCTGGACCGGTCGTAGTTTCCCATCTTTCTTTTTGATGAAGAAGAAGGGGGATGTATAGGGGGATTTCGACGGTCGAATATAGCCCTTTGCTAGTTGTTCATTGAGAAACGTTGTGAGTGCCGCTCCTTCGTTCTGGGCGAGGGGGTAGACTTTGCAGTCTAGTGTGGCAGGGGCGTTAGGAAGGAGATCAATGGCGTGGTCGCAGGCACGTGAGGGTGGGAAGCGGTGAGATGCTTCTTCATCAAACACCTTTCGATGTTTGTGATATTCCACCGGGACCATTTCCTCGAACGTACGATCCTCCTTTGTCGCTGCCTCTCGCTGTGCTAACTCGGATGCTATCGTCGTTTTTCTCAAGAACTGCGATATGGGGTTCGTGCTCCTCGTTCATGAGTTGTTCCCACGCCTCTTCGTCGAGTTGGTACGTCTCCAATGTGCGGATGGAGGCTTCCATCGGCATGGCTTCGTCCTGACAAGTGTAGGCTGGAAATGACCACTGGCTGAAACTCCTCGTTCAGCGTCGCTTCTCCCCATCTTATCATCGGCTCGAAGGCCGTGAACCAGGGGTATCCAAGGATCACTTCGTCTTTCCCAAGATTTGTGATGAGGAAGCGAAGTGTCCTGGTCTTTCTCCTGTTCGTACCGTGAGGTCAGTATATTGGGTAATTGCACCGTCCTGGTTGTGTGTCCATCTACGTTCCAGATGTGGATGGGCGTTGCAATGTCACGTGTGGAGATTGTAGTCGTTTGAGCAAATTTGAACAGATGAAGTTGTCGGTTGCTCCCGAATCGATAAGTACTTGTCTTTCGGCGGCGTCCGTCGTGCAGATTTGAACAGCAACTGGGGATTTCGCATGGAAACGATATCGGCTCTGGTACACGTTTAAATTTAAAGCTCGAGCCCAGGCCGCCGGGTCAAAGCGTTTGAAAATCCTCTCGCCCGAATAGCTTCCTCGACCATTAGGTCCGCGCAACTTCCTGTGTTTGGGCCGTCATCGCCGCGATCTGAGCGCTTACGCCTGCTCATCATTCGACAGTACGCGGTTCGAGTGGACGGCGACAGTAGTGAGGCGGGGGGCTGAGTGATAGTGGGGTGTCGGGGATGGTAACTGCGTGACTGGTCGAGGCGGCCGTAGCAGCGCGCGTGCCCTTTTGTGGACAATTACGCGAGATATGTCCTTGAACACGGCAGCGAAAACATCGTCCTTCTTTCTGAAGCTGGGCCTTGTCAGAATCGGTGAGAGCCACATTGGCTCGAGCGCGTCCAACATCCATGGCATTCGGATCGCGGTTTTTGTTAAGGGCCTGGACCCACTGGTCCCGGTTGTGTACCCCCTTTTTCTGGCGCGGAGTTCGGCTCTTTCCGAGCCGGTCCTTGAGAACCAGATATTCAGCTTGTTGTAACCGTGCGGCCGCTTTCCACTCATCCCATGTGATGGGATGTTGGAAGCGGATGGCATTGATCACTAACTGGTTCGGGAGGCCGTCTGGAACATCTCTAGGGTAGTGGCTTCGTCAGGATTGTATCCTGCTTTGGTGACCAGCGTCTGGAATTGTGCGATGTAGGAATCGATATCCTCCCCCTTCATACTGAGGGTTTGGAGCGTCTTGCGGGCTCTGGTTTGCTCCGCCGTGTCGGTGTATGCTTGTGTGAAGCGGGTGTGGACTGTGACAGATTTATTTATTGTGGTTGACACCCGCGGTTATTTGGTCGTTGAGCCATGTGGTTTGTTCGTCTACCCAGTCGTCGACAAGCGGCCCTCTTAAGTATGAGAGGAGGGTCATTGCTCGTCTGTATGGGACTGTCAACTGTTCGACGTCTGGGTTCATCCCATATAGATGAAAGCTCGAGAAATGAACGACTCTGTCTCGATTCCCATCAAACAGGGGGTGGGTTCCCTCCTAGGCGTCCGTGGCCTCCTGGTGCGGGGGGTCCTGCGGTCCTGCTGGTGGGACTATGCCACCACCGCCGCCCACCGCCACCACCACCGCCACCGCCACCACCGCCACCCGCTAGGTGGAATTGGGGCTCCTCCTCCGCCGGCCGGGGCTCCACCACCACCGGCCGGGGCTCCACCCACACCGCTAGGTGGAATTGGAGCTCCTCCGCTGCCACTTGGCGCCGGATTTCCTCTCCTCCCCCACTCGTGAGGGTAGTGTTGGCCGAGGATTGTATCGGTGGGCCATTGGTATATGACGGAAATGCGGGGGAGATTACTTGTGGGGACAGGGACGCTAGGTGATGAGTCGCTGGGCGGGTCGATGTCGATTCCAGAGGGGTTGTGTGACTTTATAGGCCCGACGTTTAACGTGAGGGGCACTATACTAATCGTATACCACTGTCCTTCGGTCGGGGAGTAGTCAATGAACGCCCACAGGCGTCTGTCTTCGAGGTAATGGATTTGTCGGTGTGTATTTAGTTGATTGGTCGAAGATAAAATATCCTTCGA
>JAKELH010000171.1:0-147438 GCA_021525015.1 Lactarius pseudohatsudake
GCACTGCGAGGAAGGTAAATAACGCCGAAGACATCATACCCTAGTAGCAATCACATACTATTTTGTGCAGCGATTTGTGTAGCCTGGCTCCGCTTGTTCACGTTGTAACCGGGGCGCGCTCCATCAGCTGCGATACAAATGAGATCCAGTATACCTGCCATCGAACAACACATTTGACTTACTTTCAACAGCATCCCTCGCATTCGACCGCCTCTCCTTGCCCCTAGAAGTTTGCGGTTTATCAGGAACAGCGCGTTTGGATGAGAAGTCGGGTGGCGACGAGGACGACGAATATGCCACTACAACCGGGGAAGCCGGGACTTCCGAGCGACGTGGAGAGGGTGGGTGTGCATACTTGCGCCGGCGAGGTGTGTGGGACTGAGAGGGGTCGTTGCCCGCATCCAGAATATCATCGCGCAGACAACCAATGTCATTTTGAAAGTCGTCCGCGAGCCGGCCCCGTAGCTCGTGGATCTTTCTGAGACGACCCTGTTCCCGCCCGAGCTCCTGTCGAACCTCTTCGAGCTCCCGACGTAACGCGGCGAGCTCTTGGCGCCCTTCGTCATGCTCCTTTCGGAGACCATCCACCGCTGGTTGCAGTGGGGCTTGGAGTACGCGGTCGCGGGATTGAAGGGCAGCCTCGAGTGTTGGATTATTTGCAGCATGGTGGTCGTAGAAGTGAGCGGACCAATCGTCACACAGACTGCATTTGCCAGCCTTATGGAGGATGAGGCCCGTCTCATCATTCGGGTCAAACGTCCAGTCCAGCTTGCGCCGCTTCGTTCGCCCGCTCGTCATCCGAGCATAGGGGCGGCGGACTAACGGTGGGGATGGTGGTGATGGTGGCATCTTGCAAGTGGCAAGAAATCAACTGTGAAGTGGGGGTGAACAAAACACGGGATTCACTGATTTGAGTTCTCGGCTAGCGTGCTCTCCGACAGTCTACGGGCATCGCGGAACTCTGCCGTCTCCATTTCTCCTCCCGCCTGACCATGGGAGTCGGAGGCAGCATTGTGAAAATATCCAGCTGCTTGCCATCTGAGTTTTACTGGAAAGAAATATCTGAGTAATGAACGGCGAAAGTCTAGTACATCTGAACTACATCACGAATTCGTTGAGCGAACGAGCCGAATGCCCGATTTATGTGGTTGAGGATCGTCCCTGAAAATAGATAGAGCAAGGCTCACCAACTCACTCGAACTGCCCCGCCCCCCGCCACTTATTGCCGGAGATACCACCTACCGTCGGGAAAGGAAGGGCAGACATTGATTAGTTTCTCTAACTTGTTACTTGTGTTATTGTATATGAGGGAGATACACGTACGGATCACCTCGTCGGGCCGTCGGTAGGGAGGACGCGCGCATCATAATTATTGACCCGAGAAATTGTCTAGATGCGCACATGTGGTCTTTTCGTACATTCACAACGTCCTCGACATGTAAGCTACGAGGTAAAGACGGAAAATTAAAATACCATATGAAATTATCGTATCGACGTGAAAAGATTTTATTAATCAACTAGTAGACTATTTCAATCACAAATTAGAGCGGTTGCGGTCAATAACGTGTGATATCACACACCATTCCATCTGCTGTCCACTTCAAGAAAGAGCCTGAAAAGACCGTGACGAGTCGGAGGGTGGGATTTGCTTTGCGCAGAGATTCAAGGAGCTCCAACCTGACCGCTCCCCCTTCTTCCGCCACATGGACCACTTCTGGCATTGGAAATGATCGTATGTAGGCACACATCATGTCCTGTCCTGTCAGTAAGGTAAGGAAGACGAGGGAAAGGAAATGAACACACAATGTCTCCAGGTGAAAACAGACCTCGATTCCGGTGGAAACTCAGGCGGTGGACCTGCCTGAGCTCACAGATCGGGTGTCCATCCCAATTATAGTCACCCGGGCTTGCTTGTGGTACGGTAGAACTTGGCACAAGTCGAAGCCCAAGATTGCCGAGTTTCCGGAAATGCCGCAAGGTCTCCACGAGCTGAAGAAACAAGGGATCATGGGGACGAAGCCGGCTCACTTCGGCTTGCAACTCGTAAAGGTTTGATGGGTCGCTGACTCGCCTTATAATGTCGCAGCAGACGGTCAAAGGTGCATGAAGGGTACGGAGATTGGGGAGAAAGTGCTGACTCGGTGGTCGGCTAGGTTGGGTACGGTCCGACGGCACATTGCCTCTGATACGGATAACCCTGAGGCCCCTGTGCTTTATCAAAAAGCGGATGAGCGCCGGCCGTGGGATATCCCCTTCAACCTCGATATCTTCAAGGAGTGTCATATTGAGCTGTCCAAGCAAAGTCGACCACTGAGAACGGTTCAATGATACCATATAAATCACTAGACGTCTGATAGGGGACTGGTTGAGAATGCCCATCGTGGTTCGCACTAAACCGGGAGCAAAGGCAAGGTCGGAAGAGATGGAAAGAGATGTGAGCGTGTGGGAACCACATGACGTTCCACTCCGCAGAGTAATGGAGGGTGGAAGATAGGCCGCCGAACCATAGCCCGAGATACAAAGCTGCGTGAGTGGCAAGACACAATATAGGTCTTGCAGTTTGATAAGCTCAGACATTATCGGGAGCGGATCAGATTCCCAGAGGCTGAAGTGGAAATTCCGAAGATTAGATGCATTCGAGGGGTCGAGAAGGAAGCGTGTGGTGAATCCAATCGCGCTGAGCGCGTCCTGTGCGTCGTATGGAATCGAACAGTACATCTTTTCGGGAGGGCGAAACGTAGGGGCAATCGACCAGAGTTCGAGAGATGCGTATCCGCTTAGATCGTGTAGTTCCACACACGTCCCTCCGTCCTTCAGCTTTAGACCACGCCGGCGCAAGTACTCTGGTAACAGCAAGTCACATAAGAGTCGTGAGGTGAGTGCCAATCCCCGGAGATCACGGTGGTCCATGTGGGACGAAATAACAAGGAGCAGTTCGGCCGGGATGTCCAGCATCCCCCTACACTGTGAAATGTTAGATCGCAGAATAGCATCGGTGGGGACAGACGTACCAGTTGAGTTGGCTTCCAGTGATCACCACTGCTGTGCGAATGCAAGCGTCGTTCCCTGTCATCCCTATCTGGTAGAGGCTCCAACTACTTAACATGTGAGCGGGACAAAATCAAGCAGATTTCACTAAGAACTGGGACGCACCCGGTGGCGCTTGCAAGGGCGACGGGGTGACAACGCACCTCCAGGCCGCTTGCACGGCAGGGGTTTGGATATCCGGCTAAGGAATAAAGGGTTCTGCACCATGACTTTGCTGCGAAGGTCGCACAAGATGATTCAGAGGCGGTTGGCAATGTCACGTTGATCTTGCAGCTAAATAGTCTAAGGAATGTAGGATGCTATTGTTGGCTATAATGAGAGATTGAAAAATGCAGCAAGTATATGGATAACTCATCGCAATTGTGATTTTCGGCTAGCCAAAGCTGGATCGTTGTTATTGCCAACAATCGCCATGATGTCAATTGTGGGACGGATATGGGCGTCCGCTACGCAAATACCCTAGCGACGAAATATCGTCCCGTATTATTAGTAGGTAGAATGCTTTATAGGAGAGCAAGGTATAACCTTAGGATAAACCTCTTCGATGTATACGATAGAACATGCCGAACAGGCCCTTCGGCAGTGCTGTCAAGACGAGAGGACCCTTCTACGGTACAACATTGCTGTCCTGCGCGAGTTATGTGCCAAGAACGGCATTGAAGTTGATGGGGTGGGCTCAAGACCGCTGAAGAACCCGTATATCAAAGCACTACTGAGCCATGTGAGACGACACTCATCATCGCTCACCACTAGTACTATTGACGGCCCGAGCTAGCAGAGTCAAGGGGGTCGCAAAAATACAGAACAAACAGGATTGAAAATTAGACTTCCGTACTTCTTGCCGCGAATCGTGAGTATCTCCTTGGGTATATAGGACTAAACATCCAATCGCACTTACATGATCCGACAGAATAGGAAACGGGCCATCGACAACGCAGAAGACAGAAACCGAAAACGCCAGCGAGGCAGTAAGGAACCAAGCGCTGTCCAACTCGCTCAGCCCACAACAGTAGAGGACTTACATATGGCTGTGGACACACCCGACATCTCGCACGGGACTACTCCTCCAGCCATACCGATAAGCCCTCGAATTGATACGGCACCGGAATTGACAAGCCATCTAGTGCATACTCCTGTACCGGTACCGGCTTCCCAGTCATCGACGACTGCAATTCCGAGCAAACGACCCTACCCTTTCAGTGGGGACGGAGGAGCAAGGAAAAAGAAAAAGACTGGAGGATTTATCAGTGTAAGGATCTATGCGGAACGGAAGGATGTAAATCACACACATGAGATCCAATGTGCCTTGACGCCAGATGGTGGGCTGAACCTTGTCGGTTTGTCTCGGAAAATGAACCTCGCATGTCAGGCAAGTCGAATTGATGTCATCCCGATATTTGGATCTTAGCGCTCACTGGCAATTGCCTCCCAAAGGTTCTGGATGCCCGTTACTCACGACCATGGGTTTGCAAGCATCCTGTCCTGGAAAGGGGTGCTATTAAATTGTTGAAATCGAAAGAGGGATACTTGCGAATGGTCGGTCAGGCACTTTCACCAGTCGGAGATCAGGAACCATCGCGCTTTCCTTCGTCGCAGTCCTGAGTCACAAATTGTTTTTATAGTATAATAAAATTTAGATACAAGGCAGGAAACAGATCTAGATCAAGGGTGATTGGATGAGAAGCGAAGCACTCTGCGCGGGAGTTGGTATACGCACCCTCGGACGCCTAAAAAAATGCTAGAGTGTACCGGAAGGACGGCTAACCGGGATCATGGGTATAACTCGCATTCCTTCAAGCGCTGGAAAAGTAAGACGACGGTGAAGGTGACGGAGGTGGGGACATGCCTACTACGGCGTAGACGTCTGTCTCGTTGCAGAGACCCGGGTTACGAGGCTATGTACGACGTCTATCAAGAACGTGAGGGCGTGAGGTGGAAACCCCAGGATAAATGTCGTGTACCCACCACGATGACACATGGTACTATCGGAATTGCGAGAGGCCTTCAGCTGTCTCCATTTTTGCTGAAGATAATGGCTACTCCACATGTTCCACGCGGGATCATTGAGGGATTTCCAGTCAATGTCATCTTCGTCATCGACATCGAGAGAAGCGATCCTATGTACTTGATAGTTAGCCGACACAAAATCAACAGCACGCGACACGCACTTGCAAATGAGAACATAGCTATCATCTTCTTTCCAACGCCGCGTCTTATCTTCGTTTCGCGCTTTCCCTTCGAGGGTGTCAGACCTGCGGAATCACATGGGCACGATAATATTATAAATGAGCGAAGAACACACCATTTACTCTGACATTGCTTTGGTGTCCGTGTCGCACCCATTGCCTTTGAAACGGAAACCCAGAATCCTCGAGCTGACATGTCCAATTTACCATCCTGGGCCAGTCCCTCGATTGTATGTAAGAGTTGGCATTCCTCCTCCGATGACCAGGCCCCTTTTGAATATGCACAGCGTCGAATGATGCATAAGTTAAAAAGTCAGCGATGTTGTTTTACACACCTTTCCGTCTTGTTTCCTTATATTGTGTATGCTGACGGAACCGATCGCTACAATCGGCGGCTGAACGCTGCACTAAGTCCGCGACAACGGCCCAGTCCTTCCCGTGCGTCTGGACAGCTCTGGGTTGGACAGTCAGACAATAGTATGTGTCGACTCGGCAGGACGTACTTACATTCGCAGCTGTTCGTCCTCTGCCGCACTCCACTTCCCCGCCTTTCCAATAGAGTCACGCGCACGCCGAACATGATAAAAGACCGACTTTACCCCCCTCTGGGGTACAGTACGAGCTGAGACCACATATCAGTATGCAAGCCAACACAAGACCAATAAACGCTGACCAATGTAGCTCCAAAATCCCTTGGCAGGCTCAGAAGACTCGGAGTGTATCAAATCATCCAGTCGCTCGTCATCTAAGTTGTTTTCCTGGACAGGGACAGGGAGTTAAAAGGCTACCAGTCTTGGACGTCCCACACACCTTCTGGTACATCTGAATCGCGTCATGAATTTTTTGTATTTCCTCTTTCGTGAACGGGCCCTTACGACAAAGAATTCCTGAATGCGTGCAGTTCAGATTCGTTTCTGAAAGGAGATGGACCAAACCTCACCGGCTTCCTCAAACTGTTTGACACTCATCCATCGTGTCGCCAGGAACTCTCCCTGGTCCTCCAATGGCACGCTAAGGTGCCTGGTCATGGCGAAGACAAGTCAGCGAACTACAAAAAAAAGGTTTTCCACAATTGTGTCGCTCTTGGAGAGCAAGGCAGACAACACGGTAATAGACTAGCCGACTACCAATATGTTTTCATTTCATTTTACATTTCTCTAAAATTTTGTTACCCACTCGAAGACGCATGTATGGTATATGGGGGAAAAAGACAATCTTGCATAGGGATTCACGGGGGGGGTCTATCCGCTTGCTACACGGCCGATCAGGGCCAGAGAACCGGACCAACCTATCAGCGGTCAGCGGTCAGCGGTCACTAGTTACCAATTACCAATTACCGCGATCAACGAGGGCAATGTCGACTGACGGGCAATCTCAATATGAACGTCGCCGCAATCTCCTCATCGGAGTTCCATTCCAAGAAGTCTTCAAATTGTGGAGCATTGGGTTTACAGCTGTAAGTTACATCTCTGTATATTTTTACAGTACGACACACCCACAACGCTATTGAAGCTTGAAGAGTGGCTCATGGTCATATCGGGACACTCAAATACACGTCGTTTTCCACAAAAATCGAGCCTGAAAGTAGGATATATGCTAAGGCACCATGAGTGCCTTGATGAGCGCTGTGCGACAGCGCTCATCAAACCAGAATAGTACGAGTACAATACAGTAGCTGTTGCGCTCGACCCGGCCGATTCGACTCTTCCGCCGCGCTCGCTCGCGGCGGCCTAGGAAACCATGGAGAACTCGTACCCTATCCCGATAAGTTACTGTGAACTTCTTTTATTTCCCTCCATTTCGTCCCAAGCGCTATCATTATCGTTTCAGCCTCATAGGGGTTCGCGCACCTCTTCCATACATTCTCGGCCTCGTCTGCACCGCTTCCCGTTTCCCCGACTGTTTCATGCCTCTAAAAGGCCCGTGCGTCTTTGTTTCTCTTTACTTTACTTTGCTACTGTTCCGTGATAAAATTTAGCTACACTGTATAAAAAGCGCTTCTATTGTATCAAATAAACTATCCAGTTGTTCTCTTCCATTCATGCGCCTCCAAGTCTCCCTCTCCGAAGCGAAGCTTCTCCGCCTTTGTCCATCGCTCATCTTCTGTCTTCGATCGACTTCGCGCTGTTCTCATCAACCGAACCGGCCCTTATTCGGAACCCCTATCACCTGACCGGCTCAACTTAGCCGGATCGCCCTGTGCTCTATTATTTTCCTTGTTTGTCCCCCGCTCCAAAAGTAAACAGAATGTGGCGCCTGAGCGCATTATTTCGGTCTTTCATTTCCTCGCCGGATAAAATATCTATTGTATGTACAGTAATACGCTCAACGCGGATCCCTCTCGTCACGACGCGATCTGATGGGGCTTTGATTGTATTATTGTCGTGCTTCAACAAAAAATGAGAAAAAAATCATCCTCGAATTGGCGACTTACGGGGGAAGAGACCGGTCAAATCAGGCTGTCGCGGGAATGTCATACGAAGGGCGACACTTCCACCACGGACGAGGTAGGAGAGGGTGTGCGGGCGCGACGTATACGCTTGCGGCGGCGAGGTGTCTGGGCATCATCGCGCTGACTACCGACGGCGTCCTTGAGCTCCTGTTGTATCTCTTGGAATTCCCGACGTAGCGCCGCGAGCTCTTGGCGCCATTCTTCCATCTCCCTTCGGAGGCTATCACGGGCTGCCTCTGCCTTCTGGAGTGTGTCGTTGCCGTGCGTGGTGTGGACGAAGTGATGCATGGACCAAGTTTCACAGGTCTTGCACTCGTCGATGTCATGGAGGACGAGGCGCGTGTCCTCGTCGTAGCTCCATTTTATTTTGAAATCCTCAACTGGCAGGGATGGGGACGGGATGTATGGACGGTTGGACATTCTCCCTCCGCGAGCGTGGATCAACGGTGATGATGGTTGTTTTGGCATCTCGCAAGTGGTATGGTAAGAAAACTGAGGACAAAACACGGGATTTACCTATTTGTAGTTCTCGCCTAACGAGCGGATTCTGCCGCATTCTAGGAGCCATGAGGCACTCTGCCGCCCCACTCTGCCGTTCTCTCAACACCTGGGGAAGTTACTTAGCGTCCGACGAGTCACTCGGCAGCTTGTTTCGCCTCCATATCCGCTCCCTCGTTTCCCTCTGGAGTCGGAGAACCGGCTCGCCTCGTTGGACCGTCGGTCAATAGGGAGGACGCGAATAATAATTGACTTCAGAAATTTGTCGAGATGCGCGCACGAGTCTATAATAGTGTAATTATCTTTTTAGTACATTCATGACATCCTCGACTGCACAGTGTACGATCTCGCCAGAAGACTCAAGCTTAATGGTGCAGGATCCACGTTCCAGCTTGAGTAGTTTCCCCACTTGTCCGATCCAACGGTGTCCGGTAATGACTACTTTATTCCCTTCAGACGGTATCCAAGGTATGAGGTTTGATGGGTTGATGGAGACTTGAGTTGGTTTCCTCTTATGAACAACCGAAACGACAACTTCATTCGGTTCTGGTGTGGTCTTCTGGCTTGTCACAGGTACCGTCTTTGCGGCAAGCCCATTCAAACTAGCATGTGGAGACGACGCTGGAATGCCCCAAACATGAAATGGAATGCATTCCTCCCTTACCGCTCCCTGGATTTCTTCCACAAAGAGCCAATGTGTCGGGGCTTACTCGGGATAAGCACACAAAACATTCGATGATCACCGATGACTCACCTGGTCCTTGAGGCGAGCTCTGAGGGTATACTGTGCTCTCCTCGGGTTCTGCTGGATCTGGCGTGATGGCACGAGCCACGTCTTCTGGAGGGGGTGTACGATTCAGACGACTCGGTGATGCCACTGGCATTGCAATGGGTCTGTCAGGTTTGTGAGATGGGGCAGTAGCGGACACAACACAGTGCGCACTCCAATCCGAATTCACCAAACTGAAAGTGCTGCCTTGCCTGACCATGCCACATAATGATCTGTGGTGACTTCCATTATTCATGGGCTGACCGACGGTGAGAGTCTTATATGTCTCATGGACCAGCCGACGTCGGCCGACACAGAAGAATTCTTCCGAGAGTCATGGGCCAACCGATGTCGGCTCACGGAGGATATTTGCTCCGAGAATCTCCTCCGAAGCATTGTATCGGACGTGATGGTAGTCATTTCCTCCGAACATTGTAACGGGGTGCACCTCCTCCAGATATCGAGATGAAGTAAATTCCCACTGAATAATTGTGGTTTTTCAAAGCATGATATATGATAGACATCACACAAAGAGTCAGAAAAATACGATTCAAGTATTATTGGGTCCATGTAACCATAGACTGTACAGTTCTAAGTATTTCTTCCAAGGTAGTTCGGACCAATCCTTTCCGAACCCCTGCCAGTGTCCATGTTTCTTCACAACAGTCAGAGGGTAGTGCAAATGTGATACAACAAGCTTACCTGGCTTTGGGTGTCACCTTTATCTGTCGTTTTCCCAGACTATGAGGCTGAGCGGGCTGGTTTTCGGGCACATGTCCAGATGTAGAGGCCACAGGGCCCCCATGGTCCATTTGAGGGAGTGCCATGCTTTGACTTGGTGTTTGTTGCGGGTTTGGTTGTGCTGTGGCTATATTCAAGTGTACATATAATTGCCAGCTTTCAGAAATATTTATGACACTGCTCACCAGGGTTGTGAGTTAACTCAGTGAGTGTTGGCTCGGAGGGTTGCATATTGTCACTCCGTTCCACATTGAAGGATGCTATGTAAGCAGGTAAGTAGATATCTGTGCATGGAAGAAATGGCCAGACTTACAGGAGTGTTGTGGTACAGATGGACGCTCCAAAGATGGTGCAGAGCCAATTCCTGCCTGTTCCAGACCTTCAGTATCAGATACAGCAGGACCCCTCTGCACTGGATGCAGGGAAGGTGGTGGTGGTGGTAATGGTAAGACCGAACTGTTGTCAGTAATGTTGTTCAGTTCTTGAGCATAGTTCTCTTCATCACCATCTACATCGGAGGTAGAAGCATTCTGGTGCCGTCTCCGGGATGGGAGATGCTCAGAGATCTTCTCCAGATCCGAATCAGCAAGCAGTTCACATGATGGATTCCAGATGAGGGGATCCAGTCCATCTTCCTTCCGCTGCCTCCAGTAGATAAGCAGATCATGCACATCATTCAATCGGATCTTTGAGGGGTCTGCCCACTTGAACCCAGGTGGATAACACTCTTCCTGGATCCAGGCAGTCGGAGTTGTGGATAGCTTTGCCCAGGGGATGGTGGCATAAGGCTTACCAGAGATGAACCCTAATGAGCATATATACATATGTGAAGCAATACAATGTAGATCATGGGGGGTGACTCACTAATATGGGCAGTGCAATAGCCCCTAAGTGCTGTCTGAACCACCTTGGTTTGATGCCCACCACCCTTGACAATAGACGGAATTTCAGGCTCCCCAGTTTTTTTATTGGTGGTTATCTGGACAGGGATCTTGATCGTCCTTGAAAGGTCCTTCTGAGTGTTTTGATCATCATCTGTGTCACTCATGAGACAATAATACATATTGATGGAAGCATGTCAAACCTTGCTCAAAGCACTTCCTGCCATACTTTTTCCATGTGTCCCAGAGCACAGTGCCTCTCCACTTCGGACAGAAGTCATTAAAATCCATTCCTCCACCTACATCAGCATTCCACTCATCCCTGACAATGGAAAAGTCAATGTCTCGTCAGGCCACTGACAGAACATGAATGATGTACATTGAAACCTGTGGAGTTCCATCCTCCTTCTGATATGCAAGGAGAACTATGGAGCGAGCTCCACATGTTCTGTAAAGCTGGGTTTGAAAGTCCCTTACTATCCGGCCACGGATAGCAGCTGAAGCCATCCTGGAAAGCGAAGAATCAGTGTGGTGCATGGAATACTGTGACTTCACTTACTTGGCCTGAATTCCCTTCGGAGGACCATTATCTGACCATTCATCAGCAGTTTGTGCAAAGCGCTCCTGTTCCTCAACTGGTAGCTTCTTCCATAACTCAGTGGTTGCAAGTTGAATTGAACCAAGGAAGGCTTCCGTTCCGGGAGCAGCTCCGGACATATCCTCCGCAAGCTTCATGATATCTACTTTATCCTCATGGTAGAAGACATTCCTTGCAGACCACCTCCGAACAAATTTGATAACCTGACGATGAGGAGGGTTGTAGTGGTTGTAGTACCACTTTTTGATTTTCTGGAGTACACATCTATCAGTGGGCTTATAACCATGCATAAAAGATGAATACCTGTTTAGCTTCCTTCTTATTGAATTGAGAGTTACCAGGCTGTCTCTTATATACCTCCCCCATTGCCTTCTCCAGAATCTTATTCCTCATCTGTGTATCAGCCTGCTCAAACTCATCCATGTAACCCCTCAAGATGGTCACATCCTGTGGTGATAGTTTAAACCCTTCCTGAGTAGGAGGAACAACTGGTCCGGAGGGATCATCAGAGTTAGAAGAAGATTCAGACATGTGTGGATATAGTTGGTGTGATGTGGGGAAGTGAAGTGTAAGGGTGAATGTGGGTAACTGCACTAATCATGACTGTGCGTATATATAGTGATCTATGTCTAACTGGAAAACGCTCCAGAGGTTTAGATAGTCTGATGAAGCACAGTTGACGGTTAGCGGAGTGAATGTGCAATGTTTCGACATGACACATGTAACACAATAGGTTTCAGGATATATTTGTTAGATTGTCAGAGCCAGACAGACTAGAGATTAAGAGGTATTTACCAGAGTGCTTCATGGTAAATCATGGTAAAACTTGTTGATGCAAGATAGGATGAAACGAAATGAAGCATGGCATTCCGGAGGCATCACTCCGTTTCAAGACTCCGTTGAATGAAACATCGGACCTGGATAGACCAGACGCATGACTCCGAATTACAAACAAAGTCATGTGCATGACAGACAATCACGGGACAGTGTAATAAGAGAGGCATTCGAAACGACATATATTGGTGAAGTACATGGTTATCTGCCGCTGGACAGAAGGGCAGAAGGGTAGGTGCATCGTAAAGTACAGTTCTGGGCTACTACAACTCCGTAATATCGGCCAGAAACTCGTCGATGGTCGTCAACGTGCTCTCCGAACTGATTCCGATGGCCTCTATCAACCGATTACGCTCCACAACTTGTGTACGAATCCTCTCCATCGTCACTCGCACCTTTGCTGCCTCAACCATGCCTGATGACGAGTCCCTGACAGGAGTGGGCTGCTGGGTGTCACTGGCCACCGCGGGAACCTGGTAAATCTAATATAAGCGGTTGAAAATGGAGTAAGCAATCTGATGTGATGTACTGTGGGTTCCTCACTCTCCCGATCAGCTGCGACTGGGGCCGACTCCGAAGTCGCAACCGGCTTCTTGGACACGAAAGCGGTGAGTGAGGCCAACTCCGAAGTCACAACCGGCTTCTTGTGCAAGAAGCCAGTGAGGGGTGGGCGAGGTGGTGCAGGTGTGGAATCGTCGTCGACTGCCATTGCATCGATCAAATCCTATCACAGAGTCACAATTAGTTTACATATTGATAAGATTGCCAACTCACCTTCGGAGTCACAGCGGCAGCAAGTTCTGGCGTATACACAGGAGGAGGGGTATATGTAGGCTGCTTGTGGAGGAACGAGTACATTCCAGTGGGCTTCACCTCTGGCGTCACACTCGCACCCGACGGAGGTGTGGGAAGCGGGGCGGGAGTCTTGGAGGATGCAGCACCTGGAGTGGTAGTAGCCATAGACGAGCGGGTGGTAGCACCACCAGCAGGTTTGCCAGGGCCACTAGTTGCGGCAAGCTTTCGAGGTTTCGGGGGCATCTTTCCGATATATGCCCACTGCTCTGTGGCAATATGCGTCGGGATAGCACCGTGGGTAATGCCTGCCAAAACGGTGCACACCTGAATCGGGTTCCGCTGTCTTGTCTGGCCGGGCAGGGGATGACATATGTGGGGTGTACCTGATATCATCTTGCATCCATTATCACTATATTTCGGGCAGCAAGGACACGTGGCTGGTAGATCGATGAATACGCGTAACACATGGAAGATATTCAAATGATTGGGCCCATATGGCCTGCCAGATGGGGCGTTCTCGGAGTTATCACTCCGTGGTCTAGGCTCATATCTGGGATGGAATTGACACGGTCGATGGCACGTTTGATGGCACATGTGTAGAACAACTCAATATGATGTGATTTGAGTGACCTGGCCGAGACGTCGGACTTGTGTTCACACATTCACCTCGGTGTTCATGTGGGGTGTACCATATCGGTCTGATCAGATAAGCATGACACATATTCGGAGGAGACGTATCCGAGTTGTGTCCGAATGAGAGAGAAAGATTTCATCCCTCCGTCCACACACTGCTAGACCATCATGGCAACGAATAACATTGTGAGCAAAGCTGAGATAGAGCTCTTGTCTATCGCTTGTCGAGTCGATACCGCCCTCCGCTATCGAGATGAGAACGGGGCAGACGACAATTGGATTCGCCAAGGCATTGAAGATGAGATGGTGCGTCCTCCGATCTTGTTTCCAGCTCGGTTGGGCTACTGACCGATGTTGTAGCTGGGAATAAATGAGGTCTTCGCCTCGGAGGAGGAGAGGAATACTGTCCCCCGCTTGCCTGCGTTCCTCCGCATGATTGGGGAAAGGACTGAGCGTGCGCTAGAGCTCAACGAGGTCATGAATCTCGACGATTTGAGCACAGGAGGCAATGAAAACATACTGCACATCCATCGCCAACGACAACCCCCAGTGGAGCCCTTTTCTCACAATGCACAGTCCTAGAGACCTTGCTCCTCAGATGCCGTCTGTCACGGAGTGGTGGCTCCCTGGTGAGCCCACTATAGAGGATGAAGAAAACGCTGAGGACGCTGCAGCAGAAGCCGCTGCTGAAGAGGAAGACGGAGATGGCGATAGCGATGATGAGGTCCAGATAAGTGAGTTTACACCATACAACATCTATGGATTCGCTAATTACTCTGTCAACATAAGTTGACGCTCCAGATACGGCTGGAGATGTGCAGCCTCGGCGCTCCGAACGCAACGCCAAAGGCAAGGCGCCTGCACGCGCCGATGTGGACGCATCGGATGGCAGCGGCGACGTTGAAATGGGCGAGGCCGTCGACAACCAGAAGACTCCGAAGAAGTTTCAGCCAGTCAAGCGTGCGATCGTCGTCTCACCAACATCAGAGGTCCCTGCGAAGCGACAGCAGCGCAGGCCCAGTACCGCAGCTAAGGCAGCGAAAGCTGCTGGTCGTCTGCTGAACTCAGTACGTATCATGCGTCCTCCGAGACGGCATGTGCTCATATCTCTTAGGAGTTTTGTGGCCCTTGCCAGAACTATAATGTTGAGGAGTGTAAACCTCAGGCCGATGCTCCGAAGTCGTATGCCTGTGCGCTCTGTGCGTCTAGGAAGGTGCCGTGCAATCCTCCGGCGGCGTGGGCGGTCGCCCTGAAGAAGGCGCTGAAGGAGGCAGCAAAGGTCAAGCTGGAGGCCAAGAATCGCAAGCGTTCCACAACATGTACGTCTTTTCTTCCAGATTCATTTCAATTGTTTAACTGGACTTAGCGATCATGGAGGAGCTTCCCGTGACGCTGGAGGGTTTGCAGGAGCGCCTCGATTCTATGGAGGCGGAGGCGATAGCGTTCCAGGACACCTCGGAGGCGAACACGAAGGCGTTCCGAGAAGCCATGGAGTCGCGCATGGATGCGCTCCAGGACACCTTATACAACATTGACATTATGATGCGCGCCGTGTGCATGCGCAACTCTATTACCCCTTCCACGCTCGCCCTCCGCATCCCACCCGTTCCCCTCTTCGTTCCAGCCGCACCTTCACCATCTCCGACCGCTGGCCCGTCATCAATCGCTTCCACTTTCAGTTCGATGTCCTCCGCCGCCGGATTCGACATTTCGCAGCTGTCGATCGCTGCCCCCCTTGCTCGTGTGGCTTCGGGGAGTGGTGCTGGGAACACACTTACCCCAGGTGCGTCGACCGATCTTACATTCATTGTGAATCACTGCTGACACTATGTACACTATGTAGTGCCTTTGTCTCGCACTCCGAGCTTGAACCGTGGGCGGGGGGGAGCTAGTAGGCCTCCATCCCGAGCCTCGAGCGTTGCAGGATCCAAGGCTCCGAGCGCTGCTGGATCCAAAGCCCCGAGTGCTGCTGGGTCTAGGGCATCGTCTCGCACGCGCGACTGAAGGTATAGGGCCGTCGTAACATGTAAATAAATTGTCTGTCTTGTACCACCACACCTAGCATTATGCTAGAGTTCGTATCGAATCGGAGTTGTGCTTCTCCATTGCTCCGAACTCGGCCTGGTCATACTCGACTCAATCGACTCAAACATTGGTCAGCTTTGGGATTGGTCGGTCTCGATTGCTCCGGTTGGCCGGTCACATGTACTCATTACTCGTCATCTGCCCAGGTGCTCCAATCCACATGACCTTAGTACATGTTTGTGTGTTCGCTATCAATACTGCATAGTCCTAGCAGGCTAGCACAGTGTGTTCGCTGTCATTCGAGCTGTCCGATAGCATGATCAGATGTTCAATCGCATATACTACTCTCCTGACCACTCTGGCTTCAACTATGTATCAACTCAGGTCGTATCGTTTGAGGAACCACTTAAGTGCTACTCCGAGCAGTTCTTCAGTGATCACAGTTCATCTCATGTGAGTGCTTGAGTGTTTCTAGTGTGAGATCTAGGACAAGTAAATATACATGAGGAAACATTTGGCTGGGTCCTATCTTCTCACATCACTTGCACTACTCTAGGAGCCTATGCTCTTCAATGACCTATCCGGACCTTGACTCAATATAGAATAGTACACCTAACTCTAGGCCAGTTGGCCAGACCAGCAGTGTTCCTGTTCCTGCATTGTGTCGTCGTGTGTTTTACTTAGCACCAGATCACACCAGATCATATCAGTAGTGTATAAAACATGTGCTAGCCGATGTACGTGTGCCTATACCAATGAAGATAAGTCCAAGATAAGTCACAGAATCAGGGGGTGCATCATATCCAGTATGATCCGACCTGATCGGTCCTATCATTGCCGCTGACATCGGACATTCATTTCCGCGAATATCGGATATAGGCAAGTGCTCGTGACACATATCCGTTTCCATGTCTAGTGCTAGTGCACGAATGCTGTGCATTCCACTAAATGTCCCAATACCATTTTGTGCATCTGAGGCCATATACCTGAGGGTTTAGCACATGTCTGGAAACACCACTGATGTGATATCACTCAGGTTACACTTGCAGCCTACTGGGCACATTTCACCCGGAGCTAGATAATGTGCTATACTATATAGTAGGTGCTCAGAGCGTGTGTACTCAACTGTGTGACGTGCTATCCCATTATCCATGAGACATTCAACATTCTGATAGGATATAAGAGCACATGTGAGACCACCTTGCACTATCCAATATCCATACCATATCTGACATGGAATCTCGCTCTCATTTCAAACAAAGGACTCATAGTCCGACCAATCTCTCCGAACCTGAGGATAGCATGCCATTAGATGTCGATCCATTTGATGACGAAGACATGTATTCAGTTGACTATAATGATGAAGCCATAACCATCGGTTCAGACTCGGACCACTTCATTTCAGAACGCTCCGATTCGGATGTCTCTGACCTGGGTGGCTCCGACTCAGATGGTGAGTCACAAGATCTGTCAGAGATAATGGTATGTATGTCACTTGAGATGCATCTTCGGGTCACCTTATGTGTGAAATAGTGCAATAAGACCATCCTGCAGGTGGAGCGCCTTCAGAATGACTCGGAGAACATATTGGTCATGGCCAAGGCACTGTATGACTCCCAAGGAATTGTGTTGTCCTCAAGTGATAAGGAGGTGAGAGTCTAATCATCCCAACACCTCATAGCTTATCAGCCGAGATATCAGCTAATGTGTTTTGTACACTATAAGTCTGCAGGTAGCTGTTACATGGATGAACCACTCAATGATGGAGTTAGACCCATGTGATCTGAAAGGTGATTGTGGGAGCGTGATGCATATGATGGTTGAGATATGTGTGGGGTACATAGCTGAAAGGATTCAATCGACAAGTTTGGAGTGACAACTCCATTTGTGAATATGCAATCTCGGAGACAGAGCAATAGGAGACCAACTCCGTGAGCGCAACTCCGTGAGCGCAACTCCGTGAGCGCAACTCCGTGAAACCAATTCCGAGTCATCACTGCCCTGTTAGACCTTTTGGTTGGTATTTGTGAGGAGCGATTGCAGTCGCAGATATAAAAACAGAAGGATTAATACCAACATCTCAGAACCTACCACACTTACACCCTTCCTATCTATACCTCCTGTTCATCACATATGCCTCGGAGACGCGCAGCAGAGTCCCTTCTGCCAGCTGAGGATGGTATTGAAGAGGTTATCGTCCGCCATAGAAGGACCAAGAGGGGCATTCGGACCACAGAAAAGGCTGTCCCAATTCTCCTCCCAAGTAAGGCAAAGCCTGCACAGTCGTCCCACTCAAAGAAGGGGAAGAAAAATGATCAATTGGAGTCAGACACTGCAGAAGGGTCTCAAGTGATTTTGAACTCTTTGGGTGATACACAATCCCAGCAATTTATAGATGAACAAATGGAAGGACTGCCTGATGATGACATGGAGCAGGGTCGACCACAGCCAACTGTATGTATCAGACACCATCTAAATGCAGCCAAAGTGCTAATGAGATGTAGACTGTGATGGAGCAATGGCTTCAACTCCGGAGCAAATATCTCCACATACTGTTGGAGATGGAGAGTCATCCATCTTTCCCCAAATGTTCCGTGTGCCATGAACACGGTGATATCAAGTGCCATGACTGTGTTGGAGCGCCACTCTTTTGCAAGTCCTGCTGTGTCAAGGTCCACAGGCATTCTCCATTTCATCGGCCACTGCTATGGACTGCAACACACTACACTCCAGTTTCACTGCACTCACTTGGATATGTGCTATTCTTTGGGCATGCTGGTGAACCATGTCCACAAACCGTTGAGGTACGATTCCATCACATCATCCAATATGTCCCTATGCTCACACTCCTCTAGGGCATTAGAGCAGCAGAAGGATCCCATGGCAAAGAGAACATGCACACCAGACATAAATCATCCTCTTCCTTACGATCCGTTCAAGAGGAGCTAGGAATCTCTCCATATTTCTAACCAGCCACCCACACCTCAGGGTACACCAAAGCCAGATGGTGTAACAACTGCTCCAATCATTTCGGATACATTGTTTGACCATCCAGACATTCCTCTGGATTCAGTGGATGGGTTTCCAGATCAGACACAGAGAGAACCCTCTGGAAATCGGGTGCTAACAATTGTGGACAGGAGTGGCATCTTTGAAATAGGAGGCAGTGTTCTGTGTCTGCTCCGAAATGGATAACCAGGATGAGCAGCTGCTCCAGAGTGGTCTATTTCCTGCAACCTTCAAGCAGTTCAGGAGTTTGTTTACATTCTCAGTGCTTGATGACTTCCTGAATGACAACTTGGAATGCAAGACAACAGCCCAACAGTACTATTCCAAGTTGCAAAGTCTGACCAGTAGAATGTTCCCAAGCCTTGTTCCGGTATGTTCCCTTGATCCCTCATTACCTTTAATGGCTAATAAATAGTCATAGAATATGTACAAACAGCTGTTGAGGACGTCACGTCAATGGCGAGATCTCAAGTCCAGAATGGAGCAAGGGCTCGGACATCAATCAGAGGAAACAGCTCCGGACGGTTCTATGGCAATATTCTGCCCAGCATGTCCACAGCCAGGAATCAATCTTCCAAATGATTGGAAGACCAGATATGAACCGTATGTCTCAGCTCCAGATGAGGTTTTGTGATAATTCATCTGCTACAGGAATGAACTGATCCGCACATTTATCATGGATGGAAACTTCTCAGCAGAGCACATGAGGCACAGATCTGGGGAAAGGGATGTTGCACTATCAGCTGGAATGGCCTTCATGGCAAATCCAGAATTGTACAGAGCTCATCTCCGAAGTGGGACCGAAATTGTCCAGGTATGTTGAGTCTCCTCACCAAGATGTATTTGGCTGATAGTCCGACAGCCCAGCACATGCAATACATACAAAGCTATTGAACAGGCAAATTCAAGCAGGGCACACCTTGATGTCACAGGGATTGGTGCAACAGCTTGCTGCCATGGGTTCTTTGTTCCAACCTCTGTGGTAGACTTCCAGAAGGGAGAGAGGCATGCCCCATTCATTGAGGCTTCCCATTCTTTGACTCATTGTCCAATCTCTTTCAGGCAAATCAATATGGACTACAGCCTATGCAAAGCTCTCTCTTACAACATGGAAGACATACCAGTTGCATTGGTGATGTATGACATCATGTGTCAATACAGAGTACACTTTGAGGAGCGAATCAAGAATAGCCCAGAGCTGTCACTACCCAGCTCAGAGAATCCTAGAACTGCGCATGGGCATCGGGACTGTTCCATATACATGGTCATCAAGACTCGTGCTTGCCCAGGTTCTCTCCGAGCTACATTCCAGGGGCAAAGCAGGTGGATGGAGAGATTATAGAGACTTTATGGGCTCCATTGAACAACATATCACGGAGCATACGAGGCATGTCCCTGGTTCATAGGCAAGAGGTTCTAGATGCCCACATGAACCACTCCAACTGGAAGAAGCTGGTCCGGATCGGTGAGGTTCTATTATCTACAATGGCATATGGGGTTAATGGGGATAATCTCATTGGGATACAACAGTTCCATCACTTCTGAAGCGGTGGAAGCGCTTGGGACCAGGCCTGGATGCAAGCTCAAAGGCATTTGAATCTCTTAGTGAACATTTCAAAGATAAGACCCGACAATGGCTCAAGGAGGACATAGCTGCACAGACGAACAGAGGTACTAACCCCTCTAGCATGGACATATATGACACTGTGAAACAGAAAGGTTCGGAGTCTCAGCACAGTTGGTCTCCTCCGAGCTGATGCAGATTTTCAGCTCCATCTCGTGCCGTGATCCAACAACAACTCATGGTGGAGGAGGATGGAGACCATTCCATTCGTGGAGAGACATCCTGGATCTCATGTGGCCTCAAGATTCAGGAAATGCAGTAGGTTGACTTAGAGTGTTACCAACACTGTTCTGATGACTTGTCTAGATTGGCCATTAGATATCAGCTCCGGAGTCATGGCATGAACACAATAGAGGAGTCTCAAATCATTGAGAACAAACGCATCCGCCTCCAGAAGTTGATTGATATGTTTTCACACCAGGCAGATGCCTTCCTCCTCCACCATCAGCCCATAGATGATGCACCAATACCATCACTGGGTGACTATGCAGAGTATGACGATGTGGATGACATGGATGATTCCATAGTTCCAAGATCCAAGACCAAGATGTCTGATATATCTGGAACAGAGGGTACTAATGCAGAGGACATTCCCATTTTACTGCCATCAACGCTCGGAGCAGAGTGGTGCATCCTGCATGGTGTCCGGTCTCTGGCAATCAAGGAAGCCAAGCTGCGATATGCACAAGCAAATGACTCCATCCACAGGATGCGTCTTGCATTGGGCTTCAAGTCAGCTCTCTTCCGGACCAAAGTTAGAGGTGCCCGATCACAGAAGACCAAAACTCGTGCCTGGACTGCAGTTGATAACGTTGAGACTACAGTCCATCAGCATGCTCGGAACTATGGGATGGCAAGAGATGCATATATCAAGGTACAGCAAGTATCCGATGGTTCACTGGAGCTACCACAACTCCATGCAACAGACCTTCGTGTGAAAACTGCCATTCTTGGGGCTGCAGAAGTGGGACAACGAAACACGCAGCTTCCATGGATCTGGAGCTTTGGCTTCTCTAATATGGAAGGTGAAGGATGGTTTGACGAATGTAAGTAACTACTCGATTATTACACAAGACCCATGCTCATTTAGTGAATAGTCAATCGTGTGCATTGGCTCCGTGCAAAAGCACAACTTGAACGATGGAAAGAGGAAGATAAAGCAATCAAGAATGAAGCATTGTGGGTCCCAACTTACTTCCATGCAAAGGCAACCTGCTGGAAAGCATGGATGGATGCAGCAAGAGAGGTTAAACTCGATGGGCATAGTGCATATGCATCATGCCAGGCACATTCATGGGAGGAGATGTGTAGGAGTTCGATGAAGGCTCTAGTTCCAATAACTTCGAATACTACAGTTGCGGACAAGCAAAGTCATCAAATTTGATGTCTGATTTTTAGGGACATGGCAAAGTGCCGGAAAGCTCCAGAAACTATTAGGAATGGTAGATAATGGGTGGACGAACATCACTGTATCATTAGATTTTTAAAATCTTGAGTTTTGACTCGAGATGATGGGCAAAATATTGGCGCACGCAGAAACAAATCGCTAAAATCTCAGAAAAATCGTTTTTAGAGAGATCTCATTGAGTGCTACATGATTCCGAAAAGAGTTCATCGATAACGATTCTCATTCCCTCCCAAAAAAAATCATCATGTCGGGCAGACCAAGAGGTCGACCTCGTAAAAAGCCTCGCAAAAGTCAATCTAAACCCACAGTGGACAATCATCAACTCAGTTCAATGCCTGAGATGGTGAACACGGCCGCTTCTCAGGTCCATGCACCACACAAAACCCCGAGTTGGAAGGGCCAGGGTCGAGAAGGGAGCATGAGCGATTTCGAGTCCGATCTCAATCCTGGAGAGCAGAGCGATGACGAGTGTGAGGAGGATGGATTTTCCGACCTCGAAGACGAGGATTTTGCTGCCAAGCTTGTGGAAATGGCAGAGCGGGATGACCCAAACGATACAGAATGGATCCCTTCACGCTTGAGGACTTGGACTCAGACGCCAAAAGGTGCAATTAATTACTACTGTACTCACTGTAAAAACTTGATTTGGACCATTCATTAATACAGAACGTCCTCGTACATACGCAAAGGGCCCTGATGTCATGAGCAAATCACTGCGGACTCGCCAACGTTACCAGAAGGAGTGGAAATCCCAAACCATGCTCAACAGCTTCTTCCGAGTCCCTGGGGCATCACTTGCCCGCTCCTACACAGCCTCCCCAGCCCCTTCTATGAGCTCCTCGACAACAATTCCACGAGGCCGTCGTGCGTCGGAGCTTTCATCAGACAGCTCTGAGTCGTCGCATGCCGGTGAAATAGTATCGTCTGTTGCCACACCTGCTGTGGCTCCCATCTCCGAGTCTGATGTCGAAAACAATGAGCAAGATGGGTCAGATGAGTCTCTAGGGGGTGCAGGAGAGGAAGAGGATGACTTCCCTGATGAAAATGAGGAAATTATGGAGGAGTGGGAGCACGAGTTGGACCTAGCGGTTCAATCTCCAAAGGAAGTTCGGGATTGGGGCGAGCTTCGAAAACAGATACAAGACGACCTCAAGACAGGCCATCGAAAACTCTCCCTGTCTCAAATCAATCAAATGATGATCCTTTCCAACTTTGCGACTCTCTGGTTGAAGGGCACTTCCCGTATTCGTGCAAGCGAAGATATCGCAAGGCAATGGCACCTAGGTGAAGGGGTTTGGTTCGCGCGGAGAATTCGTGCATGTGCACGGCACTATCAAACATTTGAGCAGTTACTTCATGAACACCGTGGAGGATACAAGAACGCACGGACTCTCCTTCGGGACGAAAATGTCAAGAAACATTCCCTTGATTATCTCACAAGTCTGCCAACTGGGAAGGTCACTCCGAAGGCTTTTCAGAATGTGATCAACACCAAAATCTTGCCAGATCTCGGAATAACAACAAAGAAACCACTGTCCACACGCACCGCACGCCGATGGCTTATTAAGCTTGGATGGCGACACACACAAATTCGGAAAGGTGTCTACATGGATGGCCATGAACGGGACGATGTGGTTAAATACCGCCAAGAATCATTCCTTCCAACCATGAAAAAATATGAGGAGCGAATGGTTCATTATGAAGGACCAGAACTGAGGCGCGTGGAACCCGAGCTTCAACCAGGAGAACGAGAAATCATTCCGAACTTTCACGATGAAAGCACCTTTCACGGGAATGACGAAACAAGAAGTGCCTGGCTTCAAAAAGGCAAACAGCCGCTAAGAAAGAAAGGGAGGGGTCGCAATATTCATGTCTCCGCGTTTATCAACCCAGAAACTGGCCGGCTTGTTCTGTTGGATGCTGACAGTAAGGTCCAACGGGACTCAACAAAAATAATATATCCCGGGACAAATGGTGATGCGTGGTGGGACTGTGAGCAGCTGCTCGAACAAATGAAGGATGCCATTGACATTTTTGAGGCCGCACATCCCAACAAGCAGTCCCTTTTCATCTTTGACCAATCCTCAGCTCATGCTTCTCTCCCACCTGATGCGTTGAGAGCCTTCGAGATGAACAAATCAGATGGTGGCAAGCAGCGGCATCGACGTGACACAGTCATTCCTCAATCTAATCCCATTGTGGAACATCGTGGAAAGCCTCAAAAAATGACACTCCCAGATGGCAAGCCCAAAGGTCTTCAGCGAGTTTTAGAGGAGCGAGGTTTTCAAGCTTCTCACCTCCGTGCAAAGTGCTCACCTGTCTGCCCAATTGAAAACAAGAACTGCTGCATGGCACGTTTGCTCAGTCAGCAAGACGACTTTAAAAACCAACCCTCAATGCTTGAAACCTTTATTCGGAGCCGTGGTCATGAATGTATTTTTCTGCCTAAATTTCACTGTGAACTGAATCCAATCGAAATGGTGAGCGTTCCTTCAATATCTATTGCAGTAAATGGACCCAGATCTTGTTTAGTATTGGGGCTGGTGCAAGTATCGCTATCGTGAACTCGAGAAAAAGACCTTCCAAGTTGCCAAGGATGGTGTCAGGCAGTATCTCGAGGCATGTCCCACTGATGTCATCCGCCGTTTTATCAATCGCTCTTGGCGATTCATGAGTGCATATCGACTTGGATTAACCGGAAAGGCCGCTGCGTGGGCTGTTTGCAAACAAAGGCAGCACCGCCAAGTCTCTGAGAGGGCAATGATGTCAATCGAGGCTGTCCTTAATTGATCTTGTACAATTCTTTGTTCCGTAGACCCAAAATATGTGACTTTCATTGACTTTCATTCCCTCAAATTCCCTCAAAAATTTGGCGTAGCAAAAAAACCACACAAATAACTTAAGGACCATGTTTTTGGACTATTTCAGCCCGTCCGAGTTCAGATCTGACATTAGTTTTCTCCAGAAAAATCTGGTTGCTGAGATATCGAGTTTGATGACTTTGCTTGTCCGCAACTGTAGTGCTTCCAAGGATCAATAGATTAGATTTATCTAGATGTGTCCTATTTGAGAGGACATTTATATGTGACCATTTGAAGAAGATATCCACAGCACAGCAACACACGACTATGATGCTAGAAAATCTGAAACAACATCAGATGGAATACATTATTCCAAGTCTCAGATGGGGGTCAGAGTCACTTGTTCAATATAGTATCTAGGACATTGAGCAAGGTGACCAGTCCAAGACTGTATATGGGACTGTCCTATCCGATAGACAAGAGGATTCTGTAGACTTCATCTTCCCAAGATAGTATCTTGTTACGTTCCTTCCGGGACGTATCAATCCGACTTGGATTAGGGACCGGTTTGCTGAGGGTTGGGGCCAAACAGAGGTAACGGCGATACGGAAGTCGAGAATGATAAGGAGGAAGTCGGCGTACGACTTATAGCGGAAAGCTGATGACGGCGAAGAGGCAAGCACACACACAGGGACTAGGAGCTAAGGCGCAGGAAAGGGAAGGTATTCCTCAAGATATCAAAGCTAAGGAGTCTACACGCAGACGTCCTTCTACTTATACACAAGGGATGGAGCTTTGAAGCCCAGCAACCCTAATACACAGCCACGAACCCTAATACGAGTATCCAATGGCATAAGGCTCTCGATCAATCATCGGTCAGCAGTCACATCAGTCACGAGTCACGATCTGCATCACACGCTATCGGCCGGTCCGGGCACAAGCTCATCCGGACCCTTCTGGACAAGTCGAGGCAGGCCACGTGCCAGGGTCACGTGACGGCCGTCTTCCACTCCTCTACTCCGGCGAGGGACTCACATCGCGGTACATCTGGTCGCCATTCTTCACCCAGTCTAGCAACTCTTCCTTGGTTGAGACGCTGTATGCGTGGCTGTCCTCCTCGCGGGGGTACTCCAGGGGCTCAAACGCAACATTACCCTCTTTTCTAGGGCAGCGCCCACGCTGCCCACCATCCTGCTCGCTGTCCTTTGGCGGGGTCGTCATCCGTCCAATGCGAGCCGTGGTGGGGAACTTAGCTCGTACTGCGCGTCCTCGCGCTCTTCCTGCCGATGTGTCCATCGCGTCCGAGGCGTAGTGAACCGTCGGCGCGGCACTCGGATACCAGGCGCGCTGCTGCGCGACAAGGAGATCGCCGCGCGCCTGCACCACTTGCTGCTGCCAGGGCGTCGCGCTCGCTGGCGCCGCGTATTGTTCTCTCGCCTCGACAGGCGGTGGCGTTAAGGGGAGGGGGATCCAGTCTTCAGTGGAATTGCCCGTACGACGTGAGGGAGGATACTCAGCTGCGGTGGCACGCGGGCCCATCCAGTCCTCGTCATATCCGTCGTCGTATTCGTCCTCTGCATCGTAGTGGACCCTCTTTTCTGCTGGAGGCGCCATGGAACGCGGGCCCATCCAGTCTTCGTCATAGCCGTCGTCTTGTACCGCTCCGGCTGGGAACTCCTCGTCGTATTCTTCTCTCGCGTCGTCACGCGGGTCTTCGTACTCCTCGTACTCTTCTTCGGCGTAGTCCTCGTGTTCTTCTCTCGCGGCGGCCCGCGGTCCATAGCTGTTGTATTCTTCTGCCGCCTCGTCAGGCGCGTCGTATTCCTCGTCGTCGGCGTCATACTCATCATAGACGGCAATCTGGGCGTCGTAATAGCCCTCCTCGTCTTGGTCGTCAGCGTATTCTTCCGCCTCGCCAGGATAGTCGTGATACTCATCTGCGTCCTCGTATTCTTCTCGCGCCTCGGCAGGCGGCATGCACCACTCGTCGTTGTAGTAGTCCCAAACGACTTGGTTTCCGTGCCAATCGTATCCGGCGTCGTTCTTCGGCTGCCCCCAGACTTCGTACTCCATGGGCTGGCCATAGCCGTCGTAGATCCATTCCTCGTATCTTTCTCTCGCCTCGGCAGGCGGTATCCAGTCGTATTCTTCTCGCGCCTCCACAGGCGGCGTCCTATGCCACGTATCGTTATACGATGGGGAGGGGAAGGGAGTCGGCCAAGGACTTAGCTTGAACCGCTCTAAACGGGTCTTCGCACGCGCGCAGGCGGCATGTTTTCCAGCGGCATCGTCCAGCCGCGACTTCAAGACGTCTAGTCCTCTCTTCGTCAACCGGTACGTCATCCTAGACTCAGCAAAGAGGTAGGGAAGAGCTTTGATATAATGTTACGTTCCTTCCGGGACGTATCAATCCGACTTGGATTAGGGACCGGTTTGCTGAGGGTTGGGGCCAAACAGAGGTAACGGCGATACGGAAGTCGAGAATGATAAGGAGGAAGTCGGCGTACGACTTATAGCGGAAAGCTGATGACGGCGAAGAGGCAAGCACACACACAGGGACTAGGAGCTAAGGCGCAGGAAAGGGAAGGTATTCCTCAAGATATCAAAGCTAAGGAGTCTACACGCAGACGTCCTTCTACTTATACACAAGGGATGGAGCTTTGAAGCCCAGCAACCCTAATACACAGCCACGAACCCTAATACGAGTATCCAATGGCATAAGGCTCTCGATCAATCATCGGTCAGCAGTCACATCAGTCACGAGTCACGATCTGCATCACACGCTATCGGCCGGTCCGGGCACAAGCTCATCCGGACCCTTCTGGACAAGTCGAGGCAGGCCACGTGCCAGGGTCACGTGACGGCCGTCTTCCACTCCTCTACTCCGGCGAGGGACTCACATCGCGGTACATCTGGTCGCCATTCTTCACCCAGTCTAGCAACTCTTCCTTGGTTGAGACGCTGTATGCGTGGCTGTCCTCCTCGCGGGGGTACTCCAGGGGCTCAAACGCAACAATCTTGTCCTCTGATCAAAGTCACCCATCCGAGATAATATCTCGGACTCTAATCAGAGTCATCTGTCCGAGATAATATCTCGGACAGTGGCAAACATTATCTTTCCGAGATAGTATCTCGGACACTGGTAAACACCATTTGTCCGAGATAATATTTCGGACACTCGTAAAAGATCATCTGTCCGAGATATTATCTCGGACACTGGTAAACATCATTTGTCCGAGATAATATTTCGGACACTGGTAAAAGATCATCTGTCCGAGATAATATCTCGGACTCTGATAATAGTCATCTGTCCGAGATAATATCTCGGACTCTAATAACAGTCATCTGTCCGAGATAATATCTCGGACTCTGATGATAGTCATCTGTCCGAGATAATATCTCGGACTCTGATAACAGTCATCTGTCCGAGATAATATCTCGGACAGTGGCAAACATTATCTTTCCGAGATAGTATCTCAGACACTGGTAAACATCATTTGTCCGAGATAATATCTCGGACAGTGGCAAACATTATCTTTCCGAGATAGTATCTCGGACACTGGTAAACATCATTTGTCCGAGATAATATTTCGGACACTGGTAAAAGATCATCTGTCCGAGATAATATCTCGGACTCTGATAATTGTCATCTGTCCGAGATATTATCTCGGACTCTGATAACAGTCATCTGTCCGAGATAATATCTCGGACAGTGGCAAACATTATCTTTCCGAGATAGTATCTCGGACACTGGTAAACATCATTTGTCCGAGATAATATTTCGGACACTGGTAAAAGATCATCTGTCCGAGATAATATCTCGGACACTGGTAAACATCATTTGTCCGAGATAATATTTCGGACACTGGTAAAAGATCATCTGTCCGAGATAATATCTCGGACACTGGTAAACATCATTTGTCCGAGATAATATTTCGGACACTGGTAAAAGATCATCTGTCCGAGATAATATCTCTGACTCTGATAATAGTCATCTGTCCGAGATAATATCTCGGACTCTGATAACAGTCACCTGTCCGAGATAATATCTCGGACTCTGATAACAGTCATCTGTCCGAGATAATATCTCGGACTCTGATAACAGTCATATGTCCGAGATAATATCTCGGACTCTGATAACAGTCATCTGTCCGAGATAATATCTCGGACTCTGATAACAGTCATCTGTCCGAGATAATATCTCGGACAGTGGCAAACATCATCTTTCCGAGATACTATCTCGGACACTGGTAAACGTCATTTGTCCGAGACAATATTTCGGACACTGGTAACAAATCATCTATCCGAGATAATATCTCGGACTCTGATAATGGTCATCTGTCCGAGATGATATCTCGGACTCTGATTAAATTCACAACTCCAAGGTAGTATCTTGATCTGTCAGAGTTCATTCAAATAGGCTTCTACCATCAGACCAAGTACGGAGCTATTTTCTCTTTTTGTCACTCCGAACCGACATCGGTTGGCCCATGACTCTTGGAAGAATTCTTCCGCGTCGGCCGACGTCGGCTGGCCCATGACATATGTAAGACTCTCACTGTCGGTCAGCCCATGAGTGATGGAAGTCATGCCGGATCATTGGCTGAAAAGTACATGTGAGGTTAGTGATTGGCCCGGGTCACCCCCGGGTATTTTCAGAGCCACCCGTACCTGTATCCGAGAAAACCCCTACCCGTCATCACGGGTAGGTTTTTCTCGGGTTCGGGTGCGGGTTTAGACGGGTCGCGCGGGTACGGAAACCCGCACGGGTTAAGACAGCGGGTTTTCGGTTTTGAGCCACGCGTGTACAGGTGCACACATGCACACCAAATGTATTAATTACACAACTACATTACTACTACTGCACGTGGCGCGGCCGTGTTGAAACGGCACCATCGGGTGGGATCGAGGCGGGGTCAGGGTGAATGGGTGGGCGACAATGATGCCGGCGTCGAGGTGGCGAAGGGGGCTGTGTCGAGACGGCGCTGGTGGATGCCTTGTAGTGGGGTCGAGGTGGCAGGGTCGAGGTGACGGTTAGGCTGGGCGACGGTGTGTCGGGGTCAAGGTGGTGGTGGTAGCAGGGTCGGTGGGTGTCGTGGCAATGTCGAGGTGGCGGGGTCAGGGTAGAGGGGCAGCGGGTGCGAGTGTGGTGGTGTTGAGGTTGCGGCGAAGTCGTTACGCTCGCGGGAGCGGGAGGTCCTGCCCGGTCGAAATGAGTAAGAAAAAAACAAAGAGAGAAAGAAAAAATGTATCTGAATGGGGCCAAGTACCACGAGACGGCGACAATCGAGACAGCGACAACGGGATGGCCTGCATACACATGCGTGAGAGGGGTGAGAGCGGCGGGTGAGGCGAGTTGGGTGCTTGCATGCCGCAAGGTGTGAAGGCGGTGGGAGGAGGCCTTTGCGAAGGCGATGACGAGGCAGCCACTGTCCTGCCTGTAGCCTGCACCGGTTAGAGACGAACGGGAAAAAAAGAAAGAAAAAAAAAGGTAACGTCGTATTTGCGTCTTCGCAATTTGCGTGAGGGAAAGGGAGAGAGAGAGTGGAGGAGGAAAGTGGATACAACTTCAGGTGCCTAGGGACCGTTTGCGAGGGCGTCGGTGATCTGGTTTGACGGAGGAGGGGTGCGTCGGGGAGGAGGGGAAAGAGCGAGAGAGTAAGCGGCAATTCAAGTGTCAATGTACTGCCAGTGGCAAGCGATCTTCAAGCGCGTGGCGATACGAAACCCCTTCTCCCCCTGTCATACTATACGCCGAGTGCAAGGAACTTGAGAACATCGACGACGCCACTGGCTTCGAGCCTTGGCACGGCTCAGGATGGGTTGGTCAGGTCGTTCCGAATTGGCTGAGTCGACTGGGATCGTATCAGGTGGTCGAGGTGGAGGCGCAGAGCTAATAAGCAAGGTGAGAGGAGCCCGAGGAGGACGTGGCGAGCAGAGGTCGATAAGAACAGTGAAGGGCGAGAATGGGAGGTTGCCGGGTGTACCTAAGTTGACGACTTGCTCCAGGGACGCGAGCAATACAAGGCTGGGAGGTGGAGGTGGCGACACAGGATGAGCAGACAATAGAAACGGGGGTGAAGACGTAGGCAACGAGGACAAGGTGGAGAGCCCGACCTGCTAGTATTAACAAAAAGATGCGCTTACCTGCCATACTTGAGTCAATACTTTACCGCCATGTTCCCACCTTGTTTGTGGGTCCTAGGGGCACACATGTTGAACGAAACGGTCAAAATGTAGTAATTGGTATTAAAAAAAGATGGACAAAGTGCAGGGCCGGTCGCGGTGACAACTTGAACTGAGGGACAAACAAAATGAGTTTACAACACAGTAAGAACGCGCGCATGCGAAATATCTAATAGGGAGACAGGATCAGAACAGCCACAGCCAAAAAAAAAAGGGACAGACCAAAAATCGCTATCGGACGAAGCAATTCGGCAATCATGTTCAAGGCCGCGAGATTTCTTCACCGACCGATCCGCTTCCCTTCCACCTGCCCTGCACTTAGTTGGCTTGCGATTGCGGATCTGATCGACAGCCTTGTTAATGTCTCCTCGGATGACTTGAAGCTTCTCTTGCTCAACAGACCAGACGTCACGGACGTGGATGTCGCTGATCTCTTCCCATTGCTCTTTGCTGAAGTTTGTAGTCTTCGTGCACTTGCCATCTGGGCCCAGCACTTTGAGGATACCGCTCTTCTTTTGGCCTAACGCGGCGTCGTAACTCTCCTTGCTGATGTATCCGTTGGCCCAGAGCCAAAGAGCACGATGTACCTGCGCTTCATAAGTAGATTGATCATTATGGTACAACGAACAAGGCTTACCAAGGTCGCGCTGAGAATGAGTGCCGCATACGGGAAGTCATCGTCGTCAATGTAACCGGATACTTCGACAGAACCCTCGAAATCGATCCAGCATTGCGCCAACGTGAGGACTATCAGCGGGCCTCGATAGCGACCAGCACGTTTAACCTAGTATATTTTTTCAATGACCACACGTGCATATATAAGATAGTTTTCTTACCGCTGGCACTCCATCTTCCACTACATCCTTCGTTTTGAGATAAACGTATCGCTCATCGGCGAGCAATTGGTCCGCGGCTTCCCGGCGGGCTTCAGTAGTATTGAGTCCTGTTGAATCCATGAAGTCTCCAACGACGGAGAGTCTGGTTGCGCCGATTGCATTTCGCCACTCTGTGGCTCGCTGGACGGACTGAGAAGACTTAGTGTATGTCAAGGATATGACGAGTTACCGTACCACTTCATGCACGGCGCCGCCTATCTCAACCAGATGCTTAATTTTCGACATGCTCCCATCGGTACTTCCTGCGTAAACCGTGTTCCAAACCGCCTGTAATACATGCACGGCGTCCTTTCGTTTGAAGGCCCAGATATCTTTCTCCACGCCGCCAAGGTATCGAAGAAAAGTAGGTATGAAGACGCCGGACCACCTTCCAGCGTCAAGCGCGCCACCGGGGAGTTCGCTATTGTTTCGCTTCTTCGGTTTCTTTGTTCGATTGGGACTTGCGATCCCAGTGCGTATGTCGAGGTTTTTCTGCAATGCCATGAGAGTCGTAAACAGATTATCGCGAGGATGAATGACGTACCTTATTCCTTTGTGCGGCGGCTGGTGCCCCCAAGGGGCTCAAAACAGCAGCGGCCTGCTCCAGAGCGTCGTCGTAGTCGTCGTCCATCCCTCCAGGCGCCATCTCTTCAACCTCGCCACTGGCATCACTTGCAGATTCGAGCTCTTCATATCGACGTTTGGCTCTGCGCGCCGGTTTCGCAAGGACACTAGAGGTAGATGTGGATACGACCGCGCATGAGGCGGACTTAGCAGAGGTGGTTTTGGCCTTGGAGGTAACTTTGGATACGATAGTGCTCGCCTTCACTGACTGAACCTTCCGTTTCTTCGAGTTGGGAGGCGGTGAGTTGGGCGGTGAGAGACGATGACGCCAGTTTGCAACAGTAGAGTTTATATTTTTCTTTGTATCAGGGGCATCGAACCTGCGATTGTGAAAGAACAACGACAACTCATTGAGGGCAAAAAGAGAAGAAAAAGACAACATGCTTACGTTTGCTTGCCACCGTTCTGGAAAAAAAGAAGGGCGCTTGTCAGCGAACTCCGAACATCGATCTTCCCTTATCGCTTACCTCCGAGTTGGGTCGAGCTTCCGTGACAAGCTTGCGATTGGACTTGATCTGTTCTCGTATCAATTTCACCTTGGTTCCCTTTGTTTTTTTCTTTCCTGCCGCCTTTGTCTTACTGTTCTTCGGTGGTGGCCCGTCCGAGTCTGACTCTTCATCGTCGTCTGAGTCGCCTTCAAGTCCGTGGTCGCTCAACGGGCCCTCGTCGGGCTTCTGGGTCTCCTTGTGGGTAGGGCGAGTAGCCACGGCGTGAGCACTTTTGGAATCGGATGACGCCTTAACGGTCTTATCGGTATCCTGGGGCCCAGTCTCGTCTATGCGGTTGCGACGTCAGTTGGCGCCCGGATATGCCCTACGAATCATACCTGCGTTCACCGTCTCGGCGTCAACCGACTCAACCCGAGTGATGGCTCCTCTTACAGCCGCTTTCTCTTTTACTTGAGGAGCTAATTAAATACGGTCAGCTGTGAAGATAGCTTTGTCAGTCCCGATCTTTCGTACCAGTATCTAGGTCCTCGGACCGACTTTCCTCGCCAGTGCCCTTCTGGGGATGGACAGGTCTTGGCCGAGGCGTAGCGGCTTGGGGATGGACAGGTCTTGGTTGAGGCGTAGCGTGTAACGGTTTCCGTCGTGGACACTTACGACACAGTTGTGACCCTCTCGTAAGCAGTAATCAGTCACGGACAGTAGTCAGTCAGCGGTCGTGGTATCACATGCTAGTGTACCATGACTCATTCCTAGTATCGTCGTAGTAGGGTTCGAGCTACTTACGCGATTCGTCTCGGAGTTCATAGGGGGGCTTCAAAGCTATCCCCTTCATGTATAAGTAGAAGTACGCAAAGACCAAGATTCCCCATCTTGGTCTTCTTGAATCGTCATTCCGTTCCTCTCTATTCTTCAGTGTCTCCTTCTTCTCGGACTTGTCGTTCGCCTGCCTCTAGTAGAGCAGGTCGTCTTACATCGTCTACGCCTAGTGGATCAAGCCCTAGTGCCCGTCACAATCACGTGTCTAACGAGACCGTGTATTGTCATCACGTGATCACACGAGTCGCAATCTCCGCTAAGTCGTCTTACGCCCTTACGAAGTCCAAGTCGGACTAAACGCTAGTGACGGCGTTACATTAAGACCAAGATCATCACCGTGGCGTTCACGACCAGAGACCAGTGGAGAGATTTTAGGCCATATAGCCTGGAACGAAGAGGAGATCGCAACGTACCAGTCCGATTCCTCGAAGCAGCAAGGTGGAAAGAGTATCGCGGAGACACAGGATATTTCGTCGACTTCGCATCAGGACCCACTCGATACCGCCCAATCGAATTTAACTTCGACCACCTGTGTTGGACCGAGGTCACGTGGAACCCCGTCGACAATAGGTGGGATATCATACGACCCGCGGGACGAAGCTACAACTGCGACATCGACGCACGAAACCTACCCACAAGAGAAAACTGGGGGCCGATTGACGGAGTTGTAGACAACGACCCAAGCACTTCCGAACCCCGTACCCCAGCCCCTTCCGAAGGCGAAGACAGTGAAGACTCCACTACCGAAGAACAGGAAAGCTCACACGGAGAAGAAACAGGGCCATTGATCGCCAGAGCTGAGTCCCTCTACATTGCAGAACCAGAACAAATCCAAGTACGATCCCCCGCAGATATGACGACTATAACAACAACGTTCGAAGACCCGGCGCAACTGGAGGCTCGAAGAATCCAAATCGAAGCAGAGGCCATCCTCCTCCCAATACACCCCGAGACGGGACACCGCATGACGGCAGATGACGCCGCCCTATACAGAGCGGTAGGACCCGATCGACCAGACCCGCCAGGACCTGGAGGACCAGGAGACGACCCTCCCAGGCGAAGGCCCCCAGTCCACTTCCCCGGGGCAGAATTCCCCGGAGGAGGCGGAGGAGGCGGAGGCGGAGGAGGCGGAGGCGGAGGCGGAGGAGGCGGAGGCGGAGGCGGAGGACCACCCGGAATACCCCACGTCGGTCCCCCACCAGTAGCCGTCCCACGAGGGTCCGACAGGTTGACAGGCGATCCGCCTGCTGTCTTTGATGGAGATCGAACCAAGTACGAGACCTTCCTTACGCAATGGCACATTTACTGGGGCACAAATTTAGACGCGCCCATCTTCCTGAACTGCTATCGACGATCCCTCCTCTTCCTGGGATTCATCAAAGGACTCAACGTCAGCGAATGGACCCTATCCGTACTCGAATGGCTCAACGAAACGGTACGAAACGGAACCGACCAATACGACGGACAACTATGGACCCACGTCACGCAAGAATTCAGAGGAAGGTTCGCGAACACGCTTGAAGAAGAACAAGCCCAGGCGGAACTACAAAGGGGTTTCAGAATGAACGGCGAGGACATTGACTCGTACGTCACAAAGTTTGAACAACTAGCCAGACGAGCTCACTATCGCCTCAACGATCCGCAAACGATCGACCGGTTCACCGCGGGGCTACCCCAAGCGTTGTTCACAAAAATCTACGAACTCGACGAACCTCGATCATTCGAGGAATGGAAGGCAAGCGCACTACGAAGGCAGAAACAATTCATCCACATGAAAGCCCGCCTCAATATCAATCGAACGTCCCGCACCCCGGCACCGTTACCCGGCACACCAAGGTGGAACGCCCCAAGAACAGGATGGATGCCACCGCCACCACCCCGTAACAGTCACCCGCGTTTCGACCCAAACGCGATGGACACCTCCGCGGATCGAACCCGAGTCCGCGTCGCAGAAGTGGGAGATTACAACCGACCACCCACTACATACACCCCACGAGGCGGAGGAGCAGGGAGAGGCGGACAACGCCGAGACATGAGGGAAGTCATTTGCTACAACTGTAGCAAGACCGGACACTTCTCACGGGACTGCACGCAGCCAAGGCAACCCAGGCGTGGTCAATGGACTCGCCCGTCAACCAGCCGTACCGCGGAGACGGACTACTACTCCCAAGAACAGGAACCCACAGCCGCACGAGCAGCTGCAGCAACCCCGCACCAACGCGCCCAAAATTGGTTAAGCAACATCAAAGGGGAAAGCGACGAAGTAAAAGATATGGTCCTTCAGGACCTATGGGGAAAAGAGGGTTTTCCGGACGCCTGAACCCATCGGCCTGGGTGAGGGCGGTTAATTGTAACTCTGTAATCATGACTCGCTACCGTTCGCTTCGAATTCCAGTATCGATTCGCACAAGTTACGCCATGGCCGACGTTAAAGGATTAGTAGACTCGGGGGCAACCGACAACTTCATACGCCCCGCATTCGCTAGACGGATGGGATTGGGGTTGCAAGCGCTGGAACGCCCCAGGAAAATATATAATATCGACAAGACAGAGAACCAAGCTGGGTCTATCACGCATTACACCGATTTGGACGTACAAACTAAAGGAATCCGCAAGGTGATGCGATTCCTCATCACGGACATCGGCGACGAAGATCTGGTTTTGGGCTATCCCTGGCTGTCCACATACGAACCCACGATAAGCTGGACTCACGCCGTCATCCACGAGGATGCCATGCCAATAGTCCTCCGCTCAATACATCCCACTCCGACACAAACAGTAATCGGGCAGATGGTCACCGAAGAGGATAAAAACGACATCCTCCTCGAACTCGAAGAGCAATGCCAACTGCGAACCACGGCGACAGAACTCGCGATCCAAGCAGGGCAGCACACCCAGGAGGTGGAATTACCGGCGCCCTATCAACAATTCGCCAAAATCTTCGACGAAGAAGCATCGCACCGCTTCCCGCCCTCGCGTCCGTGGGACCACGCCATCGAGTTCAAGCCTAACACCCCAGCAATGATCGACTGCAAGATCTACCCGATGACCCAAGAGGAAGACGGCCAGTTGAAAGAGTTCCTCGACGAACAGCTGAAAAAGGGGTATATTCGACCGTCAAAATCTCCGTACGCATCTCCCTTCTTCTTCATTAAAAAGAAGGACGGAAAAACTACGCCCCGTACAGGACTACCGCCGTATCAACGCACACACCATTCGAAATCAATACCCCCTACCGCTCATCTCGGAACTCATCACGGACCTAGGACACGCGCACACCTATACCAAGCTAGACGTCTGCTGGGGATACAACAACATACGGATCAAACCCGGAGACAAACCAAAGGCGGCTTTCAAGACACGCTACGGCCTCTACGAACCCAGGGTCATGTACTTCGGACTCACCAATTCCCCAGCAACCTTCCAGGCGTTCATGAACGAAATCTTCGGACCGACCATCAGCAAGCACGAACTTCTCGGTACCATCATACGCGTCTACATGGACGACATCGGAATAGCAACTCGCGATCCCGCCGACCTACAAGCTCACATACGCGCGGTCCAGGACGTCCTCGCAGTCGCCCTCGAACACGACCTCTACTTCAAACTCAAGAAGTGTCTCTTCCACCAACCGCGAATGGATTACCTGGGGGTAATCCTTGAAAAGGGGGTGACACGCATGGACCCGGTAAAAATCTCGGGCATTCGCGACTGGCCCCGACCTACGAAGGTCCGTGACGTCCGCTCCTTCCTCGGCTTCTGCAATTTTTACCGGCTCTTCATTCGCGGCTTTGCCACGTACGCACGACCACTCAACAAACTCACGAGAAAGGACGTCGAGTGGACATGGGCAGAGGAAGAAGAGCGCGCTTTCCAAAAGCTCAAAACCCTAGTTACCGAAGAACCGGTGCTCGCACATCCGACACTCACAGACCAATTCGAACTCGAAGTAGACGCATCCGGATTCGCCCTAGGAGCAGTACTACTGCAGAAGAAAGCGGACGGGAAACGACACCCTATCGGATACTACTCCTCCACCCTCAACGAAGCAGAACGAAACTATGACATTTACGACCTCGAACTACTGGCAATCGTCAAAGCCCTACGACATTGGAGACCGTTCCTGGCAGGGTCGCCGCACAAGATCAAAATCTTCTCGGACCACATGAACCTCCAATACTGGAAGAGTCCGCAAAAGATAAGTAGACGAGTAGCCAGGGAAGTACTAGAGCTCATGGAGTACGACTTCGAGATTCACCACATACCAGGGAAGAACAATGGACGAGCAGACGCACTATCCCGACGACCCGACTACGATCAGGGAGAGAACGACAACGAAGGAGTAATCGTACTACCCGAACGGATCCTTGTACGTGCTCTACAGATCGAACCGTCCGAAGAGCCACCACAAGATGAGTACCTCCTTCGCTACTGGAAAGACCCACAACAACTCAAGGAAATCGAAGGTATCTGGTATCGCCAAGGCCGACGAGTGGTCACGGGAACAACAGCGGACAAACGAACACTCATCTCCCTTCATCACGACCCTCCTGTACACGGACACCCCGGAATTGCACGTACCACACGACTAGTAGAGCGAAGATACTGGTGGCCGGAATTGAAGAACGACGTCCGCGAATACGTGAAAGGGTGCGCAGACTGTCAACGACACAAGGTGAACAATCGCCCTATACGCGCTCCCCTCGTCCCTATCACACCCAACGACGACGCCAATCCGTTTGAAACCATTGCCCTCGACTTCATCACCAAACTCCCCGAGTCAGAGGGACAAGACTCCATTCTCACCGTAACCGACCACGACTGCTCGAAAGCGTCCATATTCATCCCCTGCAGAGAAGAGATAAGCGCAGAGGGGACGGCCGCCCTGTACGTCACTCATGTATTCCGGAGGTTCGGACTACCGTCCAAAATTATCAGCGACCGAGACCCCCGCTTCGCGTCGAAATTCACACGCGAATTATGCCGCATCCTAGGCATCCAACAGAATATCTCGACCGCTTATCACCCACGCACCGACGGACAATCAGAACGCACCAATCAATGGCTAGAACAGTATCTGCGCTTCTGGGCCAACGAGCGTCAAGATAACTGGGCGCCCCTACTCCCTATAGCAGAATTCGCGCATAACAATTGGCCCCACGAGTCAACAAAGAAGTCCCCCTTCTCGCTGCTCATGGGATACGATCCGCGTGCTGATTGGTTGGATAAGCCATCGCCCATACCACAGGTGACCAAGAGACTCGAACAATTCCGAGAAGCACGGATGGAAGCACGGAATTTGATGAAGAAGGCCCAGGCGATGTGGGTCAAGCACAAGGACACTCCCCGTTTCGAACAAGGGGATTACGTGTGGTTGGAAGGGCGCCACCTCCGCACCAATCAACCCACGGCAAAACTCGCAGCACGGCGACACGGCCCCTTCCAGATCTCTCAGGTGATGTCCCCTGTCACGTATCGCCTGGAACTTCCCACGCAGTGGAGCATTCATCCAGTGTTTCACATCGATCTTCTCACACCCTACAAAGAAACGGCCATACATGGCGAAAACTTCCAGCGCCCACCACCGGATCTTGTCAACGGAGAAGAAGAATACGAGGTCGAGAAGATTCTAGATGTTCAGCGGTTCGGCAAGAAAAGACGCCTGCAGTACCTCGTGCAATGGAAAGGCTACTCCGACTCGGACAATCAGTGGGTCAACAAGGACGACGTGTTCGCAGATGACGCAATAGCGGACTTCGAGCGGGGTCGAACCCAATCAGCAAAGCACATAAAAGAAGCGCAAGTTCGACGAGGAGCAACATTCCCCTCATCTCCTCACACTGGATTCCTCTCATCCCTATTCATGTCTCTTCCCACCGCCGCCGACGTCCTCACCGAGGTTGCCCGAAACACGGGACCGGTCACCCATCAAGAGCTCGTCAACGCCCTTGCCTCCATTCTCCCCGCCAGTTACCAAGACGGCACCAACAACCCCGCCACCTACTGGCTCATGTCCGAGGAAGGGCAGCGTCTCAACGCCGCGCCCCTCACCGAGGCCGAGGTGCATCGGCTTCGTGCAGCTCTCCCAGACAGTGAGACTGCCTCACCTCGACCTCTCCCGGTACGAATCGAGTACCGGACGGAAGAAGAAGACGCCCACGCCCGCGACGCTGCGCTGGCAGGAGTGGATGCGTACGCGGGACTGGAGGCCAACCGCGCGGCAGTGGCAGGGGGAGCAGCTTCTGACGGCGGTGATCAGACGGACGAGGATCCTGCAGCAACGAGCCGCGTTCACCGCGATGCTGCAGGCGCAGTGTACGAGCAGCCGGAGCTCGAGTTGAGAGAGTGGTACCCAGCTGAGCACCCCGACCTTCTCACCGCCCGCGACTCTGACGCACTGGCCGAGACCCCCTACGCCTGCGACTCGACGGGTCGCCCCATCTACCGAGGGGACGTCCGCGTCGACGCACCACCACTTCACCCTACCATACGCCTGCAGCGCCGTCTCGGCAGCGCGGCCAAGCCCCCCACGGGCTACAAAGTCAACAAAGCGGACGATTTCGTCCACTATCTCATCACCGACGCGCAGGGGATCACGCGCCAGGCCGCCTACGTACAGGTGGTGATGGCAGCCGACCCTCGTGTCATCGCCCTCGTCGACGACAGCGACAAGGTCTACTCGAAGCCGCTGTACGCGGAGCCCATGGTCCGTGAGCGCGGCAAACCTCACTACGCGCCGGAGGACCTGGTTATGTTCGCGGTGGGGCACGCCAACCGGCATCGGGTGGACATGGCGGTGAACGAGTTGCGAGATGTGTCGGCCAAAGCTGAGTTGCACCGGTTCCGGTCTTACACGCAGGAGGCTGAGCGCATCGAACAGCGCCTCCACCACCTCGCCCTCGCACTCGGTGAGGTCAAAGGGGAACTCGCCCGCAGCAAGTTCCGCCTCGAGATGGCGGACATCGTGGAGCGTATCGGAGAGAAGCAACAGGGATGGATGGGAGGCATCGGACCGACTCGGCGCCGTGGGCGTCGCAGCTGAAAAGGGGGTGATGTAACGGTTTCCGTCGTGGACACTTACGACACAGTTGTGACCCTCTCGTAAGCAGTAATCAGTCACGGACAGTAGTATCAGTCAGCGGTCGTGGTATCACATGCTAGTGTACCATGACTCATTCCTAGTATCGTCGTAGTAGGGTTCGAGCTACTTACGCGATTCGTCTCGGAGTTCATAGGGGGGCTTCAAAGCTATCCCCTTCATGTATAAGTAGAAGTACGCAAAGACCAAGATTCCCCATCTTGGTCTTCTTGAATCGTCATTCCGTTCCTCTCTATTCTTCAGTGTCTCCTTCTTCTCGGACTTGTCGTTCGCCTGCCTCTAGTAGAGCAGGTCGTCTTACATCGTCTACGCCTAGTGGATCAAGCCCTAGTGCCCGTCACAATCACGTGTCTAACGAGACCGTGTATTGTCATCACGTGATCACACGAGTCGCAATCTCCGCTAAGTCGTCTTACGCCCTTACGAAGTCCAAGTCGGACTAAACGCTAGTGACGGCGTTACATAGCGGCTTGGGGGTGGACAGGTCTTGGCCGAGGCGTAGCGGCTTGGGGCCGGGCGTATTGGGCGTACAACCCGGCATCAGAGTGTCCTGTGAAGACATTTGCAGGTCGAGTTTGAACTTGTCAAAACAAGCCTTGGAAAAGAGACGAAATATAGGAACTTACGCTCGTTGTTCTCGGCAGTCTCGTCAACTAGTAGATCCCAAGTCGCGTCAATTATGTGGTTGGAAGAATTATATACTGCACCACTCACCGCCGTCGTTTTCAGGATCAGAGTCAGGCGTTGTTGCTCTGCCGTCCTCCGAGTCGACCGTCCAGCGACGAGGGTGGCTCGCGCGTGCGTCCACCGATTTCTTCATGAACGCATCCTCAAGCTCTGCTAACCGGGAAACCGGAACATCTTTGGTTTTCTTGACCCTTTCGACTTCTTTTTACCTTTCTTTGCCGTCTTGCCATCTTCAGGTAACGAGTCCTCAATACCACCAGAGCGAACAATGGCCATGACCCTGGACATTTTCCCCTTGGCGTCACCTCTTGTGGCCATCCTGTCACCAGAGTTAGCGTTGGACATCGTACCGACGGTGAGGACTCTCAGCGCTGGAAAGGACGTTAGGGTAGTTGGTAACCCGTGTATCCTACTAACCACGGCGTTTCAAGTTTATCTGCCACACATTTGCCGCTCTCACCACTGGCAACCCAACGGTAACTTTTCCTTTTTAGAATAAGCTTTTTTTTTTTTTGGGTGCTTCGGCAATTACAGTTTTAATACTGTAAAACGTGAAAGGTGAGTTACTATAACATAACCGGTTCCTGGGTGCGATCTCCGAGTCTTGCAAGCCACTCATATCCAGCACGAAAGCCCCTCATATCCAGCACGAAAGCCCCTCATAGGCTACATGAAGCCCGTGCGTATCGGACCGTCGCAATGGGCGCCGGATATACTTACGGAATAACCGTGAAATATCTACAGTCGACTCCCTCTTATCCGGTACCCCTATATACCGATACTCCCTCAAACCCGATAGCTTTTTGTCAAAACGAGGGGATAACCGATAGGTACGCAGTACCCGATATCCGATACCTGCTTGGCTGAGATTTGGCAGGGATCACACATTGGTAACCGATACTTGGCGCGGCCATGGGTTGAATGTTGAACCAAGTGTTCAACGTTGAACCTCAAACTATCGGGTTTGGATCGCACTACCACTTTGACCAAGCTAATTCCGACGTAGTACAGTATTAAATTAGAAAAAAATTAGTTGGACTCGCGAATACATGCTGCGTCGAGCTCGTAATGTAACCCTTGAGGCTGTCTCAACCATTCTGAGGTCTATTCAAGATCTCAATACACCTTACGCTCGCGCTGTCGAAGAAATAATGGCCTCGTTTGGCCGTCAAACCCAGGTGGATCGTATCAAGTCAGCAAGGAAGACCGAGATTGACGACTTTTTTCAAAAGAAGTGCCAAGTACTCGTACAAACGTGGGTCTAATTGAAGATGACAGATGAACCCGAATGGATCGTGCGTGAGCGAGGGTTCTTGTACTGGGTTGGGCAGGCGCAGTAGGGTGGACAAAGGACTCGGAGGTGGTGTGTCATATATCAAAATACGGCCAAATATAACACCTTTCCTATGAACCGATACACCCCCTTAACCGATAGCTTTTGGCCATGGCGGAGGGGTATCGGATAAGAGGGAGTCGACTGTAGGTGCATATGCATTTGGCAATATCGGAAGGATATGGCGTTGATCGCGAGAAACGCGGGTCGTTAGTGAATCCAATGATTCCAAGTTATTGACGATAAGATGGATTGTGCCGCCAGTGCCATAGGACAAGAGATTGTGGAAGCCTGTAGTTTTGTACTAGACGATGTCCTGTCCTGCGAAAGCAGCATCGCCGTGAAGCAAAACACCCATGGCAGTGCTACTAGTATGGCTAATTTCCTCATTTTCCAAAAATTGGATCGTGTGAGTTTTTCTGAGGACAACCAGATCACAGACTTCCAAATGTGATGGGTTGGCGACGAGTGATAGAGAGACTTTCTTGCCAGATGGATGGAGTAGGACGAACGTAATTGGCACCGAGATGATACTTTACATTTAGAAAGCGTCTGAACAAGCGTCTGGATCAACCACCCCAGAGAATTGGTTTAGAATGGCTTCAATAGGCTTCCGGATGACACTTCCCCGTAGCCACCTCTAGTACTCGTCAAGCAGTGGATTCAAAATTAAGAGCGGGGTTCAAAGTTACATACATGCAGTCAACACGATTCCCAAGTTGTCACATGTCACATGCACTTGTCACTTTGCTTCATGCTTCGCTTCTTCGGGGAGAGCGGTCTCATCCCAACGTCTTGTAATGCGAATCGCATGACGAACTTATACACTGATCCTTGTTCCAGTGTTTTCCTTCGTCATTGCAAACATACGGACCTTCCCTGCCAACATCGCCCCACATGTGCGGCCTCACCAGGAGTCTTTCGCCTCGTCGCAGTCATCCCCCAAATTTTACACCATATCGTTACACCCTGAGTCGATCAACGGTCATTGTGAGTTATCTGACCTTGCTTGCACACATGCCCTAATATGCTATAGGAGCCTGATGAACCAGATCATGCGTGAGTAACTAAGGAAATTACGTTGTACTTTTTGCTTTATCCGATTGAAGCGTGGTCTTTACTTGAGAAATGCTGATCTCTCGGAGAGGATTTGAGATACGGGTCACCCTTCAAGCACTCAAAGGGTGGGTGTTCGGTATGACGAAGGGCATAGCCTCAGTCGGCGTGCCCTCCAATCGGCCTCCATTGTATTCTCAGAGCTCAATTTTCAGAGGAAGGTGATCATTGCAAACATACGGACCTTCCCTGCCAACATCGCCCCACACGGCCAACATCGCCCCACACGTGCGGCCTCACCAGGAGTCTTTCGCCTTGTCGCAGTCATCCCCCAAATTTTACATCATATCGTTACACCCTGAGTCGATCATTGGCCCTTGTGAGTTATCTGACCTTGCTTGCACACGTGCCCTAATATGCTATAGGAACCTGATGAACCAGATCATGCATGAGTAACTACTCAGAAAGTACGTTGTACTTTTTGCTTTATCGTGGTCTTTACTTGAGAAATACTGATCTCTAGAGGATTTGAGATATGGGGTCGCCCTTCAAGCACTCAAAGGGTGGATGTTCGGTATAACGAAGGGCATAGCCTCAGTCGGCAAGTCCTCCTCCAATCGGCCTCCATTGTATTCTCGGAGCTCAATTTTCAGGTGATTTAGCATCACGTCACGTCAGCACGTCAGCACGACGGAACTAGCCGGAAACTCAAGAGATTGGCGAAGCCCGAAGCCCGCCCCGAAGCCCGCAGCAGGAAGTGTCAGATTGATATTCCCACGCATCCTCACCACTTCGTTGTGCTAGCTGAGCGTCATCTCCTTCTATGATTCCTCGTTTACATATGAGACCTGATATATAGATCTTTAAATAAAGTGCGTGCGAGCCAGGATCTCTTATCACTGTACATCTTATCGCGTAACGCCTCGCTCGAACGAGTTTCGGCGCGTTCACAAGGCGACTTAGTGTCGAAAAGTAAGATCCTTTTTTTCCAACGAAACGGACACTTTATCATCCAATTTATTTATATCTACCACTCCCCCTAATATCCCCCCCCCCTTCAAGCCGCCGGTACGACTTGATCGCGAGGTATCATGGCCCGGAACAGGGTGAGGTCGCGCTCAATCAGCCCCCCACCCCAGTAGAACTGGAGCGTCATGTTGAATCCGACGGCGATACTAAAGTTTTCATTTCTCATCTAGGAACGATTAGCGAGGCTTCATAGAATGAAAATACGACGTACCCAGGCCTCCACTGCGCCGACAATATAGGGTCCCATATGTATCAAACTAATCGCCCCCACAATTATGGCCATTTGATACAGCATCTATAGCATGTGAGTATTACTTCTACACCGTATTTTTGATATGACGTACCTTGTTCGCGATGTGTGAAACAAAAGGTGCGGGTGAGGAGACGAGTCGAGGTGAGGAGAACGAGCGCCCGTCACGGTGTCGCGTCGGTTAACATTGGCGCTGGTCGTTCTCGCACTGGCAGCATCAATTGGCCCGCAGCAGTTGCATACGCGCATTCGGGAAGCGACGGTCGCTCTAAAGCTGTACTGTCACCAGTACTATTCGACTCGGTGTTTGCAGCGAGCCACTACCAAAAGTTTACTATTTGCTACGCATACGCCTTCTTCACTGCCCCTCTCGAAAGTAAAACGTTCTCGGCGTCGTATATGGAGAACCTACGTGGGGAGTAGCCGTATATTGACCACCATGACTTGGAGGCCGCTGCGGCAATGGAATCCCGTTCACAAATCGTCTTGCGCTTTGATGGCCACCGAGGCCTGCCACGTCCGCCGTAGGAATGTTGACATTCCCGTTTACAGTCCGTGTCGTTGTCGCATCGCCTGGCAAGTTTGGCGAGTCACCAATGCGTGATTTCTTCCAAATTTCCTCTGTCGGTACCACCAAGTCCACCTCCGCTTCCGTTTCTTTTCCAAACTGCGATCTGACACGCTCTCCTCGTCAGATTCTAGGGTGAGGTCTATCACCTGCGTGCTCGCTAGAGATCGTTCACGGCGTGACGGTGACAATTCACGCTTGACTTCACCCTCGTCCTCTTCTTCGGAATCCAAGACGAAGACGTCCCCCGAATTCTGTCTCTTTTCCTGGGTCGAGGTATTGTGCGCATAATCGGAAGGGCTAGATGATTCCACTGGGGGTTTCGGATATGGTGTAGGACTGGCAGCTGGTGGCGCAGGTTTGTGGGTTCCCTTCCAAGCCGGCGAAGCGTACTTGTTGTCGGACGTGTGCCACTCGCCATCCGCTTCAACAATGACGTCTTCGGACTACTGGTCAAGTAGAGGCTTTTATTACTACTCTGTGGCCTCCGTGCGACCGTAGTGAACATTTACTAATTAATATAATATTTATGTTCGATAGTCGTACTAATACAATTCTAGTAATTTGACCGAAATAATTACTAGTGTAAATAAAATGTAATCAATACAATATATAAAGCATTTTTACTTCGCTGACACATAGAATGCTGACACACATTTTGGGTCCTCGCATCGGCTCCTGCTGTCCCTATTGCGTTGCTCCTGTGCATCTCGCTTTCTCCTGCCCTTCGCGTTCTTGCTCTGTTTGTCGGGAGCTGTTGTGTGCTCTTTCATGCTTGCTCAGTCACCATTCACTGACAGTTTCTCAATCAACACCAACATCACCCTCTGTCTAACGGCTCACGGCTAACGTGTACCGCCAGATACTCATGGGGTGCGCACCGTCGAAACCGTCAAGATGTTCTGCGGCGTCACGGACCTAACCTCTCCTGTGCTTCATCTACGGCCCAGTCAATACGGCGCGACAGATGGAAGTTACTCATCCGAGGACGCGATCATCACTACGCCCAAGGAGGATGGGCGGGTGGGGATCACTCTTCTCCCTGGCGTGCGCACCCTCATCGATAGCGTGCGTACTTAAACACGGCTGTTCACTGATATGGATAAGCACAGGTCCCCGGATGAAGACGGTGTTGTTGAAGAAGATGTGCGACGTATGGAGATGGAAACTGACGCTCTTCGATGCGCCGCCCACCACTCACGCGGCCCTCTGCCAAGTAGCGACACCCTCCTTCCACTTGCACCGCGCGAGACCCTCAAGATCGAGCAGAATCGTGCCATGTGTGGCGAGGGCTCTCGCACTCCTATTAGCAGAGCGGAAGATAGATTTGAAGGGAATGAGGAATGATGAACCGGGGTCGGCTACAAATCGGGGTCTGGAAGTGCGTGCAAACGAGCAGAATGTCAACAATCGTGGACGAACGACCCGTTTCAAAGATGCAATCCACTTGTGCGTCCCTCGCTGCATTTTTCCGCTTCGCTGAATCTCATCGAATGTCAGGTCAAAGGCTGACGATGATGCGTGGACTGCTCCGGGCAATTTTATAACGCCTACCAGGAATCAGTCATGAAGGAGCTCGAGCAACGGCAGAAGGCCGAGGGCAAGCAGCGTGCCGATACAGAAGAAGATCTAAGAAGATCTGAGTTACCCGAACAGTCCCACAATGCAGTCAATCTCGCGCGGAGCGTAGTAGCGAAGGATGCAACGGGGGACACGATCCGCACAGCCACCGATAGAGCGAGCTTCGTTACCAGGTGCGTCCCCAAACTCTGAGCATGCGATCTTACTGCCTAACCACTTGCACCTGCAAACCGATGAGTTCCACACCCTCGTCCTTGACTGCAGCGAAACGACAAACGAACACGCGGGTGAGTCATCTTGGTCTTTGGCTGTCGAGTCAACACTAAACATTTTTGTAGCGTCGCCGTCACGAGGATACCTGCTCTCTCCCTGAGCCCGCGCAATGCGTTCCCGACACAGACGGCTATACAAAGTTTCGCACCGCGCCGAAGCGTGTGCGACGGTATCAACACACATGAAGAGGTATATTTTTCCAGTTCTCTCCGCCTTCTCACTGTACTTACGGGAGAAATATAACTCGTCCGTGACTCTTCCTCGTCGCCGTCGTCCGTTGTTGTGGTCACATGTCTCGTCATCGCCGATTCGCCATTGTTGCACCGCCGTTGCAACCACGGCTTCGTCGTCACTCATACCATCCCCTCGTGGCACTGTACAGGCCCTATCTTGATCGGTGGAGTGGGGGCAGCGTAGTGATAGTGGTCGGTTCTCTGACACGCACTGGTGGAGTGTGCCGGCAGCATCGCCACAGGCATCATGGCCCATGCATAGCGCCTACCAAGCGGTAGGGTCGGGGTCGTCACAGTTGGGACCATGCGACGCCAGACCCGAGGTCAGGGTTCATGTAGTCGTCATCCTTTGAAAATTAGTCGTAAGTCTGAATCTCCTGCCCCTTGTAACAGCTACTAACCCTTTACAAACCAGCGTGTGGTCTGCCTCAGGCGTTCACAAGACTCGCAAACAGTGCCACCCCCACAAAACCAAAAAAGATGAGTATCAGTCCAATTCAAGTTCACATTGCGCTGACGTTGATTGTTAGCCTACGCAGCTGACCAGTCACAACACCCATTGTTGTCGACGTCACCGAAGCCCTGCCTCATGTGGACCCTGAGCCGTGTCATTGCCGCGGTGTTGCCACCACTACCGAGGGTCAAAGCGACTCGGAGCCTCGTAACAGCATGGCAGGGTGTGCGCCAATGCAAGTCGACGTCTCAGGCGACATCAACAACTGCGACAATGGTGAAAACGGCGATGGCGACTCCAGCGAAGACGGCGACTACAAAGACGGCAAGGCGACGGCGCTGACGACAACGACGCTGACGACGATGAAGACGACGGCAAAGACGACGACAAAGGCGATGACGACGACAAAAACGACAAAGACAAAGATCACGACGGCAGTTGACCACAGCGGCAGCGGAGATGAGGACGACCGCGGCGGCAGCGGCGGCTTGGGTGATGGCGATGGTAACGAAGGCGGCGACGATGGTGACGATGTTATGTAGTTGTTACTTTGTGTCCATAGCATAAAAATGCGTTTTTATTTCTCAATATGCACTCATACCTGTAGTACGGTACCTGCACCCGTACCCGTAGTATAATACCCGTCAACACTCCGTCAACCCCTCGAAGCACACCACACAGGCCGGGCCGGTCCGCAGTCGCCAGGCTAGTGTAAGTAATTGCGCCTTGATTCGTCATTGTTCACAAAGTTTTTTTTTCTTCAACTCATCAGCCTCCATGTACCACGAAGAACAGACGGCAATCGAGAACTCCTACATTCGTTGTTCCTTCTGTTGATAAGTGGCCTGAGCGCACTTAGCGGCTCAATGGACATGCAGATAACGGACTGCTTTAGATTAGATATACAGGACTTGTAGATTAGATTATTTTGATCTTTACAATCTCGGACTTCTTGTATTCTCTTATCTATGACATCACACATGTACATGACATCATGGACCACTCTGGATTGCCCTTGTACTACGTCTATGTACTTCCCTTTGTTCCTTTATCTTTATTGTGATGTCACTATGATATCATAGTCTAGACTCTTCTTGTTCTTTATCGCCTTGTTCTCTTTTACATCCACTCCTTTGTCCGTGTATAGAACAATGCGCTCCTTGTATTTACTGTGACTCTGTGTTACTAGCGTCACTCTCTGTAGCAGTATAAGTAGAGTACTTTGTACGCTCTGGCACATCACCAGTTCTCATCTGTTGTGTGCCAGGTATGTCTCCTCCTCTGTAATATCACCAGTTCTCATCTGTTGTGTGCCAGACTCCACATCTGCTTCACTTGCAAGACTTACTCTGTTGCTGCTTCTAGCCTACCTTGATATCTCACCACAGTCTACTTTGTCACTGTGAGTATCACCTTCATGTATGCTGTTCATCACCTTCCCACACTGTCAAAGGTTGTTTCTAACTGACCTCGGCCTCAAAAAGCACCAACTTCTTGTTCACCCAAATTGGAACCCTGAAGACGACTTAGACGGTCAGTCCCAAGCCGCGTCCTGTGGGTGCGTAGTTTGTACTGACCGTATATTTAGATCCTCTTCCGCACCTTTATACGATCTATTCGGACAAGTTAGAGTCTGATGACCTTTCGGATGTGCCAGCAAACGAATTAGACCAGGCGACCTCGTTTGAATCAGACCCCGGCACTCAGGGCTCCACCTGCGAAGGTTCTCAACATTCTTATGCCTCCACTCACCGTTCTCCTGTCCCGACTTCCGCCACTGCCCGTGCTTCTCCTCACTTGACGATCTCCGCTCCACACCCGGCAGGCTCGGATTTCGACATCTCCTCGTCACCACCAGCAGGGCACACGAGACGAGTGCCTTTCACTTCTGAGGTTCCAGGCTCACGCTACTCGTTTCATCCAAAAATTGACGGTGAGGGACTCTTTTCCATCAATCCATCGATTAATAATCTCGTTGATAGGCAAACCTTGCCGACAGGACGGTAGCTATCCAACACCGGGAGAACAACTACGCCCATCTTTCCCACCAGCCGCGAACTCAACCGATTGGGGAGCGTTTGAGAGCAAGGAGGGGTTCGAAATGGCAGAGTTACTGTACAGCAAGGCTCACATATCGGCAGGGCATGTTGACACGCTTTTGAATATCATGGAGCGGTCTAGCGGTAACGTGCCATTCTCAAACCACACAGACCTGTATGCGGCAATTGATGAACTAACTGTTGGTGATGTTCCCTGGCAAAGTTTCACAGTCAATTATGATGGCGAACTCAGCGATGACGTCGACGGAGCCCAACCAAAGTGGATGTCAGACGTGCACGAGGTGTTCTACCGCGACCCTCATCTAATCGTCCGTGGAATGCTGACGAACCCAGACTATGAGGGCGGCATGGACTTTGGTCCATACCGTGCCTTTGATAAAGACGGCACTCGCGTTTACGAGCACATGATGAGTGGCGACTGGGCCTGGGAGCAAGCGGTGCGATCTCTTTATTTTTTCTACAAAACCATGGCTCGCGCTGACAATTCTTCAGACTAAAATAGCTCGAGATCCGAAGACGCATGGGTCGGCATTCGTTCCTATCATTTTGGGAAGTGATAAGACCACGGTGTCCGTAGCAACGGGTCAGACAGACTATTACCCATTATATTTGTCGATTGGGAACCTTCATAACAACATTCGCCGGTCTCATCGTGGTGGACTCGCGCTTGCGGGATTCCTTGCGATAGCCCTAAGTGAGTGCCTTTTCTATATTTATCGTGTGGCTAACTTGTCTGTCTGACGCTGCTCTATGACGACAGCTGAGAAAAAGCACAGCAACAGCCCTGGGTTTCGAAGGTTCCGCCGTCAGCTATTTCACACTTCACTTTCTCGCATCCTCTCCAGCTTATGTCCGGGAATGTCGGAGCCAGAGGTCGTTCGATGTGCCGATGGGTTCCATCGGCGGGTAATATATGGCCTCGGCCCATATATCGCTGATTATCCTGAACAGGTGCTCATTTCTGGCATCGTTACGAACTGGTGTCCGAAGTAAGCTTCTCGGTTCTACTCTACATCGCGCTGCTAACTTGAGCCCATCCGCTGCCTTTTAGGTGTACTGCCCATAAAGATGACCTAGAAACCCTTGGAAGCCCTAGGTCAAGAGAACATACAGACACCATTCAAGAACTACTTGGACTCGGAGAATTATGGAATCTATATGGTGTTGTGGGTGATGTCGAGGTACGGTGACGATTTTTCGCTTCTTTAACTACTGCGCTCACACACCTCCTAGCCGTTCACAAAAGATTTCCCCCGTGCATGCGTCTACGAGCTACTCTCCCCTGATCTCTTACACCAGCTTATCAAGGGGACGTTTAAGGATCATCTTGTTCACTGGGTAACAACGTACATACGTCGAAAACACCGCAGTGCGCCAGGCAAGGCCATTTTAGACGATATCGATCGGCGGTACGTCTCAGTCAGTTCGAGTTGAGCAAAGGAAAAAGAACTGACGCTTCCTTGCTAGGATTGCGGCTGCGCCACCGTTTTCTGGCCTGCGAAGGTTTCATGAGGGTCGGGGGTTCAAGCAGTGGACTGGGGACGATTTGAAGGCTTTGATGAAGGTGAGTATTTCCGAATTTCTCAGTTACCTTCCTTTTCATTCCTGTCTTTCGACAGGTGTACTTGCCCGCGATTGAAGGACACGTGCCTAACAAGATGCTCTACGCAATCAGATCTTTTTTGGACTTTTGTTACATTGCCCGTCATAATGTGCTTACGGAGATTACCCTTGCTGAGCTCGAAGACGCACTTGCGCGATTTAACGAATACCGGACCGTATTTCTAGAAGAAAACATCCGAGAGAATTTCTCACTTCCTCGACAGCACTCCATGCATCATTATCCCGACATGATACGCCTCTTCGGCGCCCCAAACGGTCTTTGTTCGTCCATTACGGAGGCGAAGCACATCAAGGCCGTCAAAGAACCATGGCGCCGAAGCAATCGAAACAAGCCTCTGAAGCAGATGCTTCTCACGAATCAACGTCTCGACAAACTCATGGCTGCGCGAATCGACTTTACGCGCAGGGGGATGCTCGAGAGGTCGCGACTTGATGCGTCCTTGAAAACGATGGGTTCGTCGTTTATCTTTGACTGAATACCTGTAACTGATAAAACTTTCAGAACGCGTTCAGGGGGCTTTCAACGAACAAAGAGCCGGAAAACATGCCGAAGACCCTTCTGACATCGTCAATGACTCGACGATTCTCGCTCACGTTGAACTGGCCAAAACGATACGTATGCCGAACTAGTTGATCTTACATCTGAGAACAGTATTCACATCATGCTTAGACCATAGGGGAACGGTGACGAGCATCGCAACATACCTCAAGAAGCCCCAAGGGGGGTCAGCAAATTTTATAATTGCACGGGGTTGGTAAATTTTTTTAAGGGATTTTGGTTGACCTCCCCCCCCCATGTACCACCCAAAAAGGAAACTTATACCAAAAAAGGAAAAACTCGGGGGCCACAAGTGAGCAGTGTGACTCCAAGATGTGAGAGGAGGGCTTGGGAGAGCCTATGAACAACAAGTGCACCCCCTTTGTGCACCCTCTGAACTATCAAGACAGCCCAAAATGTAATTTTTTCAGGGATTTTGGTTGACCCCCCCCCAACCTTGCCCCCAACCCCTCTGCTGTGGGTCATAAAGTGGAAAATATTAAATTTTTTTAAGGGATTTTGGTTGACCCCCCCCCCCCCATCCCTGGGTCAAGGAGCAAATTTTTCAACCCCCCTTGAGAAGCCCACGTTCCCCACTCTCGTTCAACGCTTCCTCCACTACCAGCTATCAAGCGGCTCTAGGTTCGACGCGGACACCTCCGACTCGGAGACTCTAAGTGTACGAGGCCTCCCGGTCTCCAACAAGAAGGTTTCACTATTTCACTCCGCCTCATCGATTTTCCTTGCCCCTAGCGACCCTTGCGGTATACACGGCCTTCGTCGAGAACAAATTCGGTCAACGTGGAGTTGGAGGGGGGGCCCCCGCAGTATGACGTGGTCCTGGTAAACATGGGGGATGGTGGAAACAAGGCCCTCCCGATGTCTGGCTATGCCGCCGCTCGAGTTCTCCTTTTTTTCTCTCTCGAGCACAGTGGGGAAACATTTCCCGCAGCGCTTGTATGGTGGTATACTCTCTCCGACGATAGTGGGCACAGGGATGAGGCGACAGGTATGTGGCTGGTCGAACGTGAATATAATCGGGACCAGAAACCGCATCTGGCGGTCATACATATCGACACCATCTTCCGCGCAGTCCACCTACTCCCTTACTTCGGTCAGGAGCATGTTTGGAAGCGCTTCTCTTACACCGACACTCTTGATTCATATGCTAATTTTTATGTAAACAAGTACGCTGACCACCACTCATTCGAGATTCTGTAGTTCTGGTAGTGGTATTGAATTGGCTTCACGATCTGAGTCTTCTCTTCCACCTTCAAGTTTCCCCTTAACGACACACTTGCGAACTACCCTATGTCTCGGCGAACGCAAACACGTGGCGACGTACTCGGAGTCGGACGTGCCACCGCACACCCAACGCGTCCTGCGCCACCACCGCTACATGAGACAGAACACGTCTCCATCATCAGCCGGGGGAACGTCGCGCTCGGCGTCGCGCGCATGCTGCTCACTCCTCTCGCAACCCTCGCAAAGTACGATGTCCCGCGCCCGTGCTCGACGTCCTCACCACATTTCTATCATCAGCCGGCGTGGGCCCTGAAGCCCGCCTTCGCGAAGGAGCGGCGCGAGCTCACACCCCTCGACAGTACGTCTATGCCCCCCCTCGCTCCACGGCCCACCTACGCCGACGACCCCATCTTCAGGTAGTACTAAAGTTACCCGTTCCTCCATAGACGACTCTGGTCGAGCCGCACCTTCATCGGGTCGGATCATCACATGGTTCGCTACGGTATCAAAGCTAGTAGTAAGTCCGACCCTCTCGCCTCTTGTACCTTCCACTAACTTCTATTACCCTTGTACAAACCAGCGTGCGCTTCCCCAGATTCACAAGACGCTGCCAGCAGTGCGACCCCACAGAACCTAGTAACAGATGAGTATCGGTCCATTTAAGTTTACGCGCTGACATTCGTCGTCGACGAAGATGATCACAGCGGCGGCAACAACGCGAAGGCGACGCAAAGACGGCCACAGCGGCGACGCAAAGACGGCCACGGCGGCGACGCAAAGACGGCCACGGCGGCAGCGACGCGAAGACAATCATGACGGCGGCGGCATCGACGACGACCATGATGGCGGCGACGCTGGTGATAGCGGTAGTGACGAAGGCGACGGCGGGGAGAGCTATGGCGACGATATTAGATAGTTAGTTATATTATGCTTTGTGCTGTAGTATAGTAGTAGTAACCCATACTAGTACAGTAATACAAAACCTGTCAACCCCCGACCCATACCCGCGGGAACCTAGTACCCTTGCGGGTACGGGTTTTCCGGGTATGGGTAGCCCTCGTCAAGGGTTCAAGTTAGTAGTACCCGGGCCATTCACTAATTGTTAAGAAAAGTAAAGTACACTCTCGGAAAGCATTGTGGAAAGGTGAGAAAAGGTAAATAGAAAGACGAGGGGATTTCTTTTGGAAAGTAGGGGGTACTTTCCACCAAGTGTACTTTTATTACTTGAGGAAAGTGAAAAAAGTGCGAAAAGCACTAAAAAGAAAAACATAGGTTTTCCTGATGAAGACGCCGACCTTCTCGCCGACCTCGAGAAAGCGAAATCAGCACTCCATACTTTTTATCACGACAACTACTCTAGTTTCACATCCAGCATGGACAAACACGACCACGCGACTGCTGCGCCCGTCATGCAAAATGGGTCACCTCAAAAGGTCGACTTCACTGCACGATACAAACGAACCAACCGTCGGGTTTCTGATGAACTCGAAGAATACTTCAAGCTTGGGCAGGAGGATTTTGAGACATGCCGACCGCTTGACTGGTGGTTGGGGAGACGTGCCCAATTTCCCAATCTGTACCGTCTTTCTCGAGACGTCCTTGCTATTCCTGGTGAGTCGTTTTCACTTCCTTTGGCTGTAAACAATATTAAGGCATCGTCTTAGGGTCTGCCGTTGCAGTTGAGCGCATCTTCTCTGGTGGCCGTGACACCATTTCCATACGACGTGCAAGTCTCCACCCTGACACCACCCGCACCTTGATGCTAGTCAAACATCGCCTTCGGTTGGCCCGAGTTGCTATTGACAGAGTGATTTGATACAACTCGGAGTTTTGTCACTCTAGTTAGAACAAAATATATTGTAGTCAAGATTGTAGTACCCGTCCACCCGTATACTGCCGTTTACGGCCGTACAGAACCCCGTACCGTGCCGTTGGGTTTCAAACCAACGTCTTACGGGTACGGTTTACGGTTTCCCCGTCACCGTACTGTTGATAAGTGGCCTGAGCGCACTTAGCGGCTCAAAGGACATGCAGATAACGGACTGCTTTAGATTAGATATACAGGACTTGTAGATTAGATAGTTTTGATCTGTACAATCTCGGACTTCTTGTATTCTCTTATCTATGACATCACATATGTACATGACATCATGGACTCCTCTGGATTCCCCTTGTACTACGTCTTTGTACTTCCTTTTGTTCTATCTTTATTGTGATGTCACTATGATATCATAGTCTGGACTTTTCTTGTTCTTTACGCCTTGTTCTCTGAATCAGCCCACTCCTTTGTCCGTGTCTAGAACAATGCGTCCTTGTATTTACTGTGACTCTGTGTTACTAGCGTCACCCTCTGTAGCAGTATAAGTAGTGTACCCTGTACGCTCTGGCACCACACCAGTTCTCATCTGTTGTGTGCCAGGTATGTCTTATCCTCTGTATAAACACCAGTTCTCATCTGTTGTGTGCCAGACTCCACATCTGCTTCACTTGCAAAACTTACTCTGTTGCTGCTTCTAGCCTACCTTGATATCTCACCACAGTCTACTTTGTCACTGTGAGTATCACCTTCATGTATGCTGTTCATCAGGTTATGGGCCCTGGTGCCCAAGCCACTCCACTTGGCTGGTCACTGTGTTCTTAGGATCACACACCAGGCTGAGGTCTGTCTGGGGCCTCACCAGCCTTGCCCAAGGCAGTAGACACTGGGGCGCCAGTGGTCTCTGCTGAGGAACCTCCTGTCTTCAGGAGGCAGGACGCACTAGCGTTCTGGCCTTACAGATTCACAGACAGGAGTGGTTACCCCCATATCTTGCAACTGTTATGAAGCACTATCGCTGACTGCTCCTCGGCGATAGATAAACCATCCCCATGTCTTCTACACACTCTTCTCGCGCTGCCTCCCCCACCGGTGCTGCCACATCTGGTGCGGCTGGAGGAGCCACGGCAGGCGCCTCATCCGGCCTGCCCCCAATTACTTCTGGGTCCACACCCTCCATGCGCCTGACCAACGCATATGGCAACTCCTTCGGCATGCCATCCGGCATACACCTTGGTCAGTTTGATGGGACCAATTGGAACGAGTGGTCTGGGACCATTGAGGCCATCCTCACGCTACACGAAGCTGAGGATGTGTTCATCCTCATGGCTCCTCCCTCTGGAGTCACTCTTGATGAGTGGGAATCTGTCCAGCGTCGGGCAAAGGCGTACCTCCGCCTCTACCTCAAACCCGACGTCTACTCCCTCGTTGCCGACCCATACGCCTACCCACTGTTCAAATCAAAGTGGGACAAGCTGAAGGACGTCTATGCTGGTGCTTCGGGCAGCACCACCATTTTTAATCTGTGGATTCAGTTAACACAAGCCCGACTCGACGACTCCTCTCCCATGGCCTCTCAGTTGGCCAAGCTCAATGAGCTAAGAGTCGGCCTTTCCAACGCGCAGATGGGTGTCACTGACACCCAGTTCTGTCTCATTCTCCTCCACGCTCTGCCAGCCTCCTATGAGGTTCTGGCATCTACCATCCTCGCCAGTGGCGCCCCCTCCAAGCTCAAGCACGCTGAAATAATTGCGCGCATTGTTTCGGAGGAAGCGCGTCGCTCTGGCCCCTCTGGCTCCTCGCTCCATATGGCCGCCCCCATTAAACCTACTGGTGGCGCACGTAAGAAGAGAGACCATTCTCAACTCACTTGCCACTACTGTAACAAAAAGGGGCATATTAAGCCTGACTGCAGGCAGAGGAAGAAGGATGAAGCTGCGGGGAAGTTGAAGGACACTGGCAACAAGGCTGCCAACTCTCATGTATTAGTACCAACCACCGCCTCCATTAAGGAGGTCGATAGTGAGCCCGCCATTAACTGGGCGGACAATGCAGTTGGTGTTGCCTTGTATGCTGCCTCGCGTGTGCGTTGGATGATGGACAGTGGTGCCACACACCACATCACACCACATCGGTCCGATTTCAAGGACTACACTCCATGCAAAGGTGCTGTGCGCCTTGGAGATAAGTCCACCATCGACCAAGTTGGTGTAGGCTCCGTCGTCTTTATCACGAGCCAAGGCCTTCCCATCACCCTCAGTAATGTGCTACATCTACCACAGGTGAAAACACGCTTCTTATCGACGCGTGCACTAGCACAAAAGGGTGCGGAAGTGGCCTTTGACAGTGGCTCTTTCAAAATATCTGTCAATAAAAGCTGTGTAGCTGTTGGCTACTTGGAGGACAACCTGTACTGGTTGGATGCTTCAAGCATTGGTCTAAATGCTCACGTCAAAAGTGCTGCCACCACTCTTGATATCTGGCATCAGCGCATGGGACACATCTCCTCTGCTGCTCTTAAGTCGTACGGTCCCTCTGCCACTACTGGCATGGACATTGACAGCTCTACCACGCATACTGCTGTGTGTCGTGGGTGCGAGTTGGGTAAATCCACTCGCCAACCTTTCTCTGCGTCCTCCACCAAAAAGACAACCCGTATCTTTGAGATTGTACATAGTGACCTAGCCGGTCCAATGCAAACTCAGTCCCTACAAGGCTCCGCGTACACCGCCACCTTCATAGACGACCACTCCAAGCATGCAGTGGTGTACTTCATTAAGTCGAAGGATCAGTTTGTGAAAGCGCTGCAGATGTATTTGGCCTGGGGTGAAACCCAGACGTCCCATAAACTGCGCGCACTCCACTCTGACCGCGGAGGCGAGTACATGGCGAGCCAAGTACAGGACATTCTCAAGCAGAGAGGGATAGAGCATCACCTTACGATGCCAGGTTCACCACAGTCAAACGGGAAAGCCGAGCGGTTTAACCGCACCATCACGGACAAGGCAATGGCCATGCTACACACAGCTGGCATGTCTAAAGGCTTCTGGGAGCATGCTATGAGCACTGCGGTACACATCTATAACCGCTCTCCCACCCGTACACTTAAGTGGCGCACACCTTATGAGCTCTGGTACTCTGGCAAAGTACCAGATGTCTCACATTTACGCGTCTTTGGATGCAAGGGGTACATGCACGTACCCGCTGATAAGCGTCGCAAACTGGATGCGAAGGCCATTGAGGTCACGCTTATTGGGTTTGAGCCCGAATCAAAGGGCTATAAGCTCTGGGACCGCTCAACCCGCTCTGTCCGTTTGTCCAGGGATGTGACATTCGACGAGAGTAGCTTCCCGTCCCTTCAGGGTGTTGAGACACACCCGACACCTTCTCAAGTGGCTTCACCACCACTACCTACACCAGTAATTGCCGTACCTAGCACGTCGGCGTTACCACCACAGCGAGCACCCTCCCCCACACACTCTGACAGTAGTGAGGAGGAGGATGTTGAGGATATTTTAGACCCTAAACCAGAGCGCCCACACACGCCACCACTACCACCTGCCCTGCCCACTCTGCCCACCACTCCTAAGCGTGAGCACACCACTCCCACTTCACCACCACCGCGTCAAAGTGCAGTGCGCATTGCGCGCTTTGTCCCTCCTCCCTCGCCAGACATGCCTGGTGGGTTTGAGGATCGTGCACAGCGTAGTCAGCTGTTGCGCGAAATGGACAATGCACCAAGACGCTCTACCCGTGCACCTGTGCCCAATCCTCGCTACTTCGGTGGGGACAATATGGCACTGCGCGGTAGACGGCTGGGATATGCGGAACTGTTAGCTGCAGCTTACGTTGGCAGAGACCCTGCAACCTATGCAGAGGCCATGCGGTCTGCAGATGCAGATGAGTGGACACTGGCGTGTCAGTATGAGATGGATGCGCTCGCCAAGAATGGCACATGGGAGTTAGTAGATCTCCCGCCTAATCGCAAGGCAGTAAAATCCAAATGGGTCTTCAAGCTCAAGGCGGATGGCCGCTACAGAGCTCGCTTGGTGGCTAAGGGGTTTACGCAAATCCCTGGCATAGATTTTGATGAAACCTTCTCTCCCGTCGCACAATTTGAGTCGCTGAGATTACTTCTGGCGTTGGCCGCGCTGGAGGACTGGCACATCCATCAGATGGATGTCAAGTCTGCGTTTCTCAATGGCGTGCTTGATGAGGAGATTTACATGGAGCAGCCACAAGGTTTCACCACTGCTGGTGCAGAGACGAAGGTGTGTCGCCTCATTAAGGCGATATATGGTCTCAAACAGGCCTCCCGTGCATGGAACTTGCAATTCCATGGAGTGCTGGTTGCACTCGGCTTTAAGCGGACGTTTGCCGATGCCGGCGTATATGTGTTGCCTCAACGAGAGGGGGATGGACCACTCTTCGTTATCGTTTACGTTGACGACATCACAATAATGGGTGCCTCTATGGAGAAGATCAAGCGTCTTAAGTCAGACCTCTCTGAACGCTATGAGATGACAGATCTCGGGGAGATAGACTCATATCTTGGTATGCGCATTATGCGCGACCGCTCCCGGAGACGCATTGAAATAGACCAGTCTGGCTATATCAAGGATGTCCTTGAACGCTTTGGCATGTCAGATGCCACTCCACACTCCACACCCTTGCCTGCTGGTGCTGACGAGCACCTTCATAAATATACGGGCCAGGCTTCTGCCTCTGACATTACGCACTATCAGTCACTCATTGGTAGTCTGCTGTACGTTCAGATTGGTACTAGACCTGACATTTCCTTTGCTGTATCACGTTTGGCGCAGTATGCAGCAAATCCTTCCCCCCAACATCTACGGCTTGCGATGTACGTCTTGTCCTACTTAGTAGGTACTATAGACATGCGCATAGTCTACGACGGCGCCAGTGGAGATGGCCTTCATGGCTATAGTGATTCTTCCCTGGGTGACCAGGTTGATGATAGACACTCCACTTCCGGTTATGTGTTCCTTTTAGCCAATGGTGCAATAAGCTGGTCCTCGCGAAAGCAAAAGACTGTGGCCCAAAACACTACAGAGGCGGAATACATGGCTATGACCGACGCGGCCAATCAAGCCGCTTGGTATCAGAGCTTCCTTGCGGAACTCGGGTACGAGGTCGACGACCCCATCCCATTGCATGGTGACAATAAGGGTGCCATTGACTTGGCCTTGAACCCTGTCACTGGGAGGCGATCCAAGCACATTGCCATACGGCATCATGTCATTAGGGAGTACATCGAAAAGGGGACCATCACCCTTATTAGAACCCCTACACTGGAAATGGTTGCAGACGGCTTCACTAAGTCACTCGCACGCACCCTGCTCCACCAACACAACGTAGACATGGGCTTGTGCTAGTCCTAGATTGCTGATCACGGGGAGATGTTGATAAGTGGCCTGAGCGCACTTAGCGGCTCAAAGGACATGCAGATAACGGACTGCTTTAGATTAGATATACAGGACTTGTAGATTAGATAGTTTTGATCTGTACAATCTCGGACTTCTTGTATTCTCTTATCTATGACATCACATATGTACATGACATCATGGACTCCTCTGGATTCCCCTTGTACTACGTCTTTGTACTTCCTTTTGTTCTATCTTTATTGTGATGTCACTATGATATCATAGTCTGGACTTTTCTTGTTCTTTACGCCTTGTTCTCTGAATCAGCCCACTCCTTTGTCCGTGTCTAGAACAATGCGTCCTTGTATTTACTGTGACTCTGTGTTACTAGCGTCACCCTCTGTAGCAGTATAAGTAGTGTACCCTGTACGCTCTGGCACCACACCAGTTCTCATCTGTTGTGTGCCAGGTATGTCTTATCCTCTGTATAAACACCAGTTCTCATCTGTTGTGTGCCAGACTCCACATCTGCTTCACTTGCAAAACTTACTCTGTTGCTGCTTCTAGCCTACCTTGATATCTCACCACAGTCTACTTTGTCACTGTGAGTATCACCTTCATGTATGCTGTTCATCACGTACCAGCACCGTCATCTTACGGCCGTATGCCGTATACGGTACGGCGTACAGCCCTAGCCGGTACTATCGTCCGGTTGCCACTTGACGGCCGTAGGGACAAGGAGAAGGCCGCTGACGGTGACATGACTGTGCAGGAGGTGCCGTCGCTTTGTCGTCTACTCTGTTACTGCTCTTCTCTTACCCGCGTTAGGCCTTTGGCCAAGCTCTGGAGCAGATTTCTCGTCAGGTATCTCGCGAAGAAGAGTCCATCGCCGACTTCTTGCAGATCAACGAGGCGGGGCTCACGTTCGCCGATAACATGGGATTGGACAACTATTTCCGACGACAGGCCGCACGCACTTCTGGAATATGTTTCTGGGGCGCCTTCACACATGCGCTTACCATGCCAGAAGTTGACACTGACACCGGATAATTTTCAGGTCAGACACTGGTCCTCGACACCGACTACAAAAACGAGACAGCGGTGTGGAGCGAGTTTTACATGTCCTCAAGGGGGGTTGAAAAATTTGCTCCTTGACCCAGGGATGGGGGGGGGGGGGTCAACCAAAATCCCTTAAAAAAATTTAATATTTTCCACTTTATGACCCACAGCAGAGGGGTTGGGGGCAAGGTTGGGGGGGGGTCAACCAAAATCCCTGAAAAAATTACATTTTGGGCTGTCTTGATAGTTCAGAGGGTGCACAAAGGGGGTGCACTTGTTGTTCATAGGCTCTCCCAAGCCCTCCTCTCACATCTTGGAGTCACACTGCTCACTTGTGGCCCCCGAGTTTTTCCTTTTTTGGTATAAGTTTCCTTTTTGGGTGGTACATGGGGGGGGGAGGTCAACCAAAATCCCTTAAAAAAATTTACCAACCCCGTGCAATTATAAAATTTGCTGACCCCCCTTGCATGTCCTCCAATCCAATTACCGAGCAGATAACATCCAGGGTAGAGGAGCAAACCGGCGGTGATACCCGGGCCCGTCCAGTCCTCACGTACCTTGGTCCGGCTGGCACATATTCTCACCAGGTCGGTCATTCAGCACATTTAACTCATCGTCCACCGGCACCGGTTTTGAGTTTCCTAGTTCCTACAGGCCGCATTTGACAGATTTGCCGAAACCGTGCATTATCGCGCCCTGAATACTATTTCCGGTCCGTACGAACCCCAACTTCTGTTTCGATTTCTCATTCGATTATGACAAAACGGGGCCAGATGTCTTTCACAGTGTCGGTCCCACGCCACGGTGCACCTCACGCTGTTGCCACAGGAGAACAGTATATTCGGGATCGTGACGGAAACTTATGATTTGCTGCGCTCCTCCGACGTTGGAGAGAGCAGGTGGGTTCGAGGTGCGGTGACTTTGCCGATCCAACACTGTCTCGTGGCCCGGCGTGCCAGTGGAAAGACGCTGCGCGATATCAAGAAGGTTCTCAGCCACGAACAGGTTCGTGCAACGTTTGGCCACACACTCACGCATCTTGTTTTTATTTTATTACCATTGACAGTTCCTCGCCGCAAATATCCCCGAAGCACAACAAGTCAGCTTGCCTCCACGGCCGCAGCTGCCGAAGTTGTCTCGAAGCAGCCGGACGCTGCCGCCGACTGCGCAGCGATCTGCTCGAAAATCTGTCTTCAACTGTTCGCCAACTTGGAACTATTACACGAGAGCATTCAAAACGAGCACTGTGAGTCATGTTCGCTTTTCAGGTGAAGAGATCCTGAATTTTTGTCCCTCACAAAAGAAAATTTCACTCGGTTTTATATTCTCGCGAATTATCCTACGACCAAGGGGGGTCAGCAAATTTTATAATTGCACGGGGTTGGTAAATTTTTTTAAGGGATTTTGGTTGACCTCCCCCCCCCATGTACCACCCAAAAAGGAAACTTATACCAAAAAAGGAAAAACTCGGGGGCCACAAGTGAGCAGCGTGACTCCAAGATGTGAGAGGAGGGCTTGGGAGAGCCTATGAACAACAAGTGCACCCCCTTTGTGCACCCTCTGAACTATCAAGACAGCCCAAAATGTAATTTTTTCAGGGATTTTGGTTGACCCCCCCCCCAACCTTGCCCCCAACCCCTCTGCTGTGGGTCATAAAGTGGAAAATATTAAATTTTTTTAAGGGATTTTGGTTGACCCCCCCCCCCCATCCCTGGGTCAAGGAGCAAATTTTTCAACCCCCCTTGCCTACGACACCCTTGCCCAATACTCGGTATGATGGCCGTGGAGAATTTAATGCTTTGATCCGCCTGGAGCTGCAACGAAAGGTAGAAGGATTAAACGCGTCGCAAGATTCGTCACATCCTACAGCCACCGACTTGCTGGCCGCACTCTGTCTGCCCGCTATTCGCATGGCCCGGGATTGGCGGCCGTCAGCCCAGCATGAGCTGTTCGGTAGCGTGTACCTTGTCGAAGTGTTTGACAACGAAGCGTCAAATGCATCTCGGCCCTCACAACGTGTGGGCGAAGACGTAGTCACGGGCTCACTACTACCGCCATGGAAGGAAAGGATTCTTGATGGTATCGCGCGTGTGGTCACCCGGGGAGGTCGTGCAGATTTATTGGGGACTTGGTAATAGCCCCATGTTTTGGCGAGCTTGATCTTAGCGGCCTGGAGTGCCATTGCACATGATGTGTTTTGTCGCGGCCCGTGTGTCAAGCTATGCTGCGCGTCACATTTGGCGTTATTTGCGCTGATTTGCGATTTGCACGCAAGGGTCAAGAATTATGTAACAAGATTCGCTTTGGCTTTATTTACGATTCACCCGGAATATTTTTTTGTTTTTTTTGTTTTTTTTTTTTTGGAAAGCGCTCTATATTCGGGAAACTCATACTAGCTAAAGTAGGCAGTTTCCGTATCTAGGTGTTAGGCAGCAGGAGATTGTAGGTATCAGCCCTACCTAACGCGCGTGAAGCCGGGCCAGAGCCCAGATGTGAGGGAAAATACAGATTGAAGTACACCCCTGGTATGGGGGTAGTGTGGGACTCAGTGCACGTTGTCGTCGCCATTTGTGGCCTGGGTCTGGTGCGCACTCCTACCCACTAAAACCTCACAGTCATATGTCCACCTATCCGGCAGACTAGAGGACTTCTTCAGTGCTTCTTCCCAGTTGCCTCCAGGCTGGGGGAACGGAACGGTTCTCCTTGTTCTGTTTACTAAAAGGGTTGGTCGACTTGGAGGATTAAATTATTTAGAAAATTCCCCGGGGTTACCTCCATGAGCCGGGGGCAACACATTTCTATTTGGCTAAGTTATGGTGTTATTTGGTGGTGCTTGTGACAAGTGGGTCGGAGATGGAAACCCCCGGGCCAGCGCGCTCTGAATTCCCTCAGGTCAAGCAGCGCTCCGGGGCTCCCCGGTCTGGTGTTTGTTTTTATTGTGGTCGTGTTTGGTAGCTGTTGTCGCACAGTTCAACATTTCAACATTGAGTACGTAACGATCCCTACTCCAAATTGCCTTACTAGTGTCTATCATTGCTCCGTATTTCTACTACTTGCACAATCTATATATGGTTTCTAAAAGAAAGCCATCAGTGGGGCTCCGTGATAAAGGGAACAATAATTACTTACACCAACTAGTCTGAGTCTGAATTATCAACGAGACGAGCCTGCTCGTCATCAGCATCAAGGTTAACAACCTCAGGTCGAGACGCCCTGCGGCCACGAATTGGTTTCATGAATTCTTTTGCCTCCTGGACAATGACACCAAACTTTGCAGTTGAGAGCGAGTGTGCAGACTTGACGTAGTTGCGGGTAGCCTTACCCCAAGCAACATCGCTGAAGCCTGTCTGGCATGTTGATTCCTTGCCGCTGCCAACATTTAGGGAGGTTCACGGTCTTACCCTTTGCATTGGCAGCATTGACCAGATCGATTGTCAGCGTGCAGGTTGCGACAAGCTTCAGTGCTCGCTCCACCTAGCAAAAGTTAGCATAGCTCAGTAAAATACATACTAGAACACTTACCGACGCCACGCTCAGACCCAATGCACCACAGGCAGGAGTTTTGTCGAGGCCGGGGATCTCCTTCAAGTTGGAACCATCAATGGCCGAGAGGTGAGCAGCAAACACCTGGAGGATCAAGGGGTTGCGGAAGAGCCCTTTCCATTTCTAAAACGCCATTGTTTGAGTTGGTTTGACGGTTATAGAGGGTTTATTTCATCAAGGCTCACCTTTTTATCTTCAATGTTAGATTGCTTGTACGCAAAGCGAAGATCGGCAAGGTGGTAGCTGGCGAATCCTTGACGTCCCGTATCCGAGTCTCTCAAGGTAACATCAGACTCGAAATACGTCAGAAGGACGGCAACGCCACTAGAACCAATGATGTTTCGCCATGAGTCCGCAAGGTGTTGGACAGTCTGAACGAGGTTATTAGTTATATGGCCAAGAGCAGATCTACAACATACCTTTTGATAGACGGCAGTGCTTGCCGTGATTTTGTAGTTACGGCCACCAGACCCATCCCAGATCCTTTGCATCGTCTCAACCGCCAGCTTGGTGGGAACATCCCAAGGGTCCGTCGCTTGGCTGACATAAGCCATATACGTCGTGATATAGGTTTGGCGGAACCATTTGCTATCGAGCCAAGTTGGAAGTTCTTCATTTTGCGCTTTCTTCAACGCTGTTGGCTCTTCTGAGTCAACCTTTGATGGCTTTCAAATTACGAGCCCCTGTATTGGCGAAAATGACGATGAGTATGCGGCAATGGAAATGAAAGTAAATAACACACATCACTGGTGACGCACTTCCTACCCTTGGGGGGCTGTTAACCGCTGCCTCTCGCTCATTACCGTTCATCTCATCATTGTCGGAGAGACCAGCATCACTATTCACTCCGGTATCACTCGGCTCAGCTTGTACCTCAGCCAGTGGCAGTGCCACGCGACTGATAACCTTGACATTGTTGGTAAGAGCAGAGGGCGCGCTGGTATGCATGAGAGGGGGAGGGCCAGAGCCAGAGCCAGAACGACCAGGACCAGATTTACGGGACATCACCATCTGGGCAGCGGCATGAGAAGCCCAGCTGGGGGCACGAGGTTCAGATGCTGGCTTAGCGTCCCTGTGAGTCTGGTCGTGCTTTCGCTTTTTGCTGCGATTCCAATAAAAAATGGTTGAGAGTTAGCGTTATGGTAATGGAAAACGTTGAGCGAAGACCTCACGTTATGAAATTCTGATCAGAATGCATCCGAGTCGACACCTGTTCGGAGTTTTCCACTAGTATCACCTCATCGTTGAACAAGTCTCGGGCATCAGTTACCATCTGAGTCCCGTCTTTCCTCAACCCCTTCTTGTCACCTGCAGCGGTGGTCGTCCCACTGGCTTTAGTTACCTGGGCCGCTTTGAGTCCTTCAGTGGCAATCCTGATTTCTTCCCGGAGCTTCTTCGGCTTCGGCTTCGGCTTACTAGGCACCTTGGGCAGCTCTTCAGTCTCTTCCTCTGTCCCGACTACCTTAGCTTTGGCGTTTTTTGCTTGGTTTTTTTGAGTCCTTCTTCACGTGCACAATGGGTTTCGATTTTTTTTCACAGGAGGTGGTGAGAAAGTGTCGTTGCTTTCGACAGCCTGAGGCTCTTCAGCGGTGACTGAGCCCTTGGCGTCGCTGGGTGGCTTAAACGAGGCTTTATCGAAGTCGCTGCCATTGCACATATCTACGTCACGGTTTTCAGCACCAAGGGGTGTGCGGAAATTTTATCCGACATATGAAGTACAAAAATACGCTAAGGCCAAAGGTGAGCTGGGGGGGGGGGTACGTAAGCGAGCGCCTATCTAAATATGGAAATACATTCTGTGGATATCTAAATTTGGTATTACACGCGCTTGCGTTTCAAAGAGCCCGCATCCATCACTCAAGCAAACCTCACATATCCAGCTCCGGTTAGATGAAGGCGAAAGCCCAACGCAAGCGAGATGATACTGAAAGTAAGACTTATATTTAATTAACCTGTGACATGGAAATTATAACTTACCCATTTTGTCTCGCATCCAGGGATTCTGCAACAAACCACATTACTCCCCACACTCCCGGCATCCACCCTCGGTGCTGCTGACTGTCCACACAAGCAGGCGGATATTTCAGCCATATTCCAGATTTTCCGTTTCCGCCCAAACGATGACACCTGCGCGTCTTGAAGGAGCTGGCCCTCTATGGCCCGGGTCTCAATTTGCGCTTCAACAGCCACATTGGCAGTGGCACTGTTCGTTGGGGTAGCACCTCCAAGTGCAGTTGGCGATACCCAAATGTTCGCGTCATCTACTAGACGAATTCATTTAGAGGAATATGGGATTGAGAGGACTCGGAGGCCTACCATGTACGTCTTTGTTTGCCCCTGCAATCTCGTTCACGCTGACACTATTTGCAACAATCTCGACCATTTTGCTGCTCCCTGTCAGCCCACACTTGCCGCCATGTTCCAGGCGCTTTGACTCCGGTGGACCTTGGTGCCCACTTCTGTTGCATGACGCCCCAATTTCATCCTGTGTCTCGGCTTCACTGGCAATCACCCCACTCCTATTGCCAAGGTTATCGTGCCCATCAGTGTCAGATTCGTGTCCCCTTGTGGACTCTTCAGCTGTATCACTGTCACCTGAAACACCATCATCGCTGCGGACAATGTAACTATGTCATGTAATTAACAAGTGCGATAATATGAGTTCGTTCCACTTTACCTGGCTAGCCTGCGTCAACTGTGCGCCTCCAAAAGTTTCAGAGGCAGCAACTGCTTTCCCTTACCGCGTCGCTTTGGCTGCTTACTTCGACGCTTCCAGATTTCCACCATGGCCGTTTTTTCTTCTTGCGTTACCTCCCAGAGGTCTCGGTGCTTATCTGGATCGACTCCTTGCAGAGCAACATGCGCCGCCATGCACGCACTCATTTGCAGTCGGGAAACGAGGCGCAAGAGAGTGAGGAGGGCGAAGAAGGCTCTCCCCAACCCCCGGCGACTCAAGCGAACTCAGCGGCTCCTCGTTGAATCCTGGGATGGGCCCCGCAGAACCCGTGGACGACGCACCTCCCAGTACTGACCCGCCGTAAGCTCACATACGTTCCTTCCGGAGCTAAGGTGGACTGGATTGGACTACGCCATAATGGCATAATGTTCTCGCTTTCTTCTTCCCGTTCTTCCCTTCTTTTCGCATCATACAGCATCATAGACCCTTATTTATTGGCATCCCACTTGTTACCTTTGCACTGTTATTTATTCGGCTAACTTATTCCCTTGCCCACATAGTACCATGTATGTCGATAGAAGCCAAATGCAAGCCAAATGTGTTTAAAGGACCAAGCCTATTAAGCTTATCTAGGTCTTCGAGAAGGCCGATGCTGATTAGCACCCTATTAGCGCCGGTCTGCGAAAAATATGCTAAGACCCCTTTGAACCCACCCTCCCCCCTAGGTCCATATGGGCGCTAAAAATCCCGCACACCCCTTGTTCAGCACTGACAGGGAAGATATTTGTTCGGGACTGGGGCGATGATGGCTGCGCCTCTGAAGTGAATGCTGGGCGGGGAGAAGCGTTGAACTCGTCCTCTGAGACCATGTCTCCAGACTCGAACTCAGCTACGCCCTCGATGCTCCGTTTTGTAGCGAGCCTGCGATCCTCCTTGGCTTGCGCTTTAGCCATGCGTTCTCTTTGGACTACAGCAGTCGAACAACGTTGTTGACCTTTGTCAATATTGCCAGGGTGAGTAGTTTGGTTACGTGCCCAAGTTTTCATTTGACGAGAAGGGACAATAATAAGGTGGAGTGACGCGAGGTAGGGTGGATAGTGGTAGTAAGTGAAACGGTATGCCAGCGCATTGTGGTAATAACCTAAGCACGCGGCGACTTTGGACTTAGGCGATTTTCGATATTGCATTTTACCACGCCCTCTTTCCTGCCTTTTCCACTGCCTCTTATATTATACCTTGCCCCTACTCCCTTGCTTTTGTGATTGATCCCATCTTTCCAATATGCCACCAGGGGATCTACGTCTTTGGAGCGCTCACACTGCTCGCACTCAGGCACTTGGCTCTTCTCCTCCTCTTCCTTGCGCCTATTGTCCCCGGCACTTTCGTAGTAATACGGGACACACCAGACATATAAAGGCAATGCACCCTGATGTTTTGGAAGTCGAACGACAGCACAGCCCACCTCTGTTCAAGTTGCTGTCACCCTCAGTCGACAGTTTGGGATCTCAGCACTCGCATCGATCACAAGATGACGAGCGTTCTCCTGACCGCATGTTGTCTCCTGCTCCATCTGACCACATGTCATCTCCTGCTCCATCTAACCACATGCCGCCTCTTGCACCGTCGTCCAATCATCTTGACACGGACGTTGACCCTCCTCATGTCGACTGGGATTACTCACCACCAAGCTCACCACCCAGGTCCGACATGATCAGCCCAGAACCTGAACAGAGCGGAAAGTCCTCACTGCCTAGAGATAGGGGTCAGCAGGATCCTGACCCTCCACATGTTATTCGAATGTACCACCCCACAATCAACGGTGCGTGATGTACCGTCTTACTGCTCTCTATTATCAACTGACACAAACTATTGTCAAATTGTAGGGAAAATCTGCGACAAGGATGGTAACGAACTACCAGCATGCACCCCTCCCCTTCCACATGATTTGGATCGAGGACCCGACGACTGGGGACCGTTCAACAATCGTGTTGAATTTGAAGTCGCAGACTTCTTATTCCGTCGCAACCAGATGTCAGCCGGGGACATTGACTTCATTCTTAGCCTCTGGGCCGCGTCTCTTGCTCCTCACAATGACAAACCACCATTCTCAAAAGCGACACAAATGTACCACACAATCGACGAGATTCCCCTTGGAGAGGTCCAATGGCAATCCTTCACACTACAATTTAACGGAACTCGACCAACGAACATGGTTCCATCGTGGATGGAAGGGGATTACAATGTCTGGTTCCGTGACCCTCGCATTCTTGTCCACAACCTCCTGTCTGTAACGTCTACCACGGACGTCTGCCTGACTTAGGCGAACTGGTGTGCTGATCCTCTGGGGAGATAATAGTTCCTGTTTACGGGAGTAGTATGAATGTCAACAGGATGGGGGAATAGACGGTCCTCTGGTCCTAAGTATCCGTGGAGGTCCTCTCCTAACGGAAGGTAGATCGGTGGGTGGCGGACAACTTTAAGTTCGTCCCACGACTCGTGATCAACGACGTAGATCTGATGGAACGGCTTTGCGACGCGCTCGTTGTGATATAGGAATACCCGATGGCAGATAGCGTCGAGAGGGTAGTTCACTGTCCACACGGTTGGTCAGACACGTGGGTAGTCGAAGACTAGTGGAAGTCACGGGGATCCAAAGGATATGCCGGACGGGGAAGACTCACTAAGGGGGAAAACCCTTGTATAGAGGACGAGTCAAGAAGTGGTATTTGAAGAAGACCAAGATGCGGATCCTGGTCTTCATACGAGTCCTTATATACATGTATGAGGTAGCTTTCAAGCTCCTCTCGAATCGTAGCTAGCCAATAGCGTAAGTAGAGCGAACCCTAATACAACTACTACTAGGAATGAGTCATATCGTACAATCACATGCCAAGTCATACAGCTGACTGATGCTGCGCAGTCCATGACTAAGTACTTCTGACACTCGTAAGTCACCACCGATGAGTCAGAGTCCACATCCAGAACGAAACATTACACTGTCCAATCCCGATTTCAAAAGGGAAATTGATCTCGCACCCTTTCAAGAATGCTTGTCGTCCGGAGTGCATCGGTTTCAAAATTTCATGTCTGGGATATGGGCCTGGCGCCAAGCAGTAGGTCATCGCCGGCGTTGACTTTTGTGGATCCAGTATTCACACTTCTAGGACATCATTGCGAAGGATCCAGAGACGCATGGCTCCGTATTCTGCCCTATCATTCTTGGCAGCGACAAAACTACAGTATCCGTCGGTACGGGTAACAATGCATATTGGCCCATTTACCTGTCTATTGGCAACATACACAACAACGTCCGACGAGCACATCGAAACGGTGTTGTGCTCCTTGGCTTTCTAGCCATTCCCAAAAGTAAGCTCGATATTCTGCGCATTATCTGTGTTTGATTGATTGGTTTAGCGACTCACGAATTTCGTGATGATGTTGCCTTCTGCAAATTCCGACGCCAGCTTCTACACTCTTCACTCGCTAAGATCCTCGAAACGCTGAAACCTGGTATGACAACACTGGAGGTTGTCCGCTTTTCAGACGATCATTTCAGGAAGGTAGTGTATGGGCTTGGCCCCTACATCGCTGACTATCCGGAGCAGGCGCTACTTGCCTGTATCGTGCAAGGTTGGTGTCCAAGGTACATATTATTTCGCGATTACTTAGCATATTACTGACGTTCATTTCAGATGCACTGCGCCTGCAAACGGCCTCGATTCCAAAAAATATGGGCGCCGTTTAAAGGTACTTACTAGATTGCTGGTTGAGGGGTTCGAGTTAGGACCGTTATGGGACGAATACGGACTAGTTGGCGACGTCATTGTTAGTTTGGTTCCTCAGCCTTTCGCAACTTTCACTTGAACCTTCACTCGTACCATATGATTGCCCATTCATTCCACATAATGGTGCAAGGTATTGACGATACTTTCAGCAAAACCCATGTGCAAATAGACCGAATACATCGGCAAAACCCATGTGGGCCCATTTAGTAAAAGTAGACGTATACCATGTATGGGCCCATAATATAGAACTGTTGAATTGATCAGATGGGCCCACCTTTGCCAGTGCTAAAAGGTGCCGATGTTTTTGAGTGGGCCCACACTTGCCTCTCGGGAATGGTGCCAATGGTATTGAATGGGCCCATCCTTGCCCCTAGGGAATGGTGCTGATGTTTTGGAATGGGCCCACCCATGCTGCTAGGGAATGCTGCCGATGTTTTTGAATGGGCCCACCCTTGCCTCTAGGAAAGATGCCGATGCTCTCAAATGGGCCCACCCTTGCTGCTGGGGAGAGCTGCCGATGTTTTTGAATGGGCCCACCCTTGCCGGTAAGAAATGATGCTGATGCTCTCAGATGGGCCCACCCTTGCTGCTGGGGAGAGCTGCCGATGTTTTTGAATGGGCCCACCCTTGCCACTAAGAAAAGATGCCGATGCTCTCAGATGGCCCACCCTTGCTGCTGGGGAGAGCTGCCGATGTTTTTGAATGGGCCCACCCTTGCCACTAGGAAAAGATGCCGATGCTCTCAGATGGGCCCGCCCTTGCTGCTAGGGAGAGCTGCCGATGTTTTTGAATGGGCCCACCCTTGCCAGTAAGAAATGATGCTGATGCTCTCAGATGGGCCCACCCTTGCTGCTAGGAAGAGCTGCCGATGTTTTTGAATGGGCCGACCCTTGCCGGTAAGAAATGATACCGATGCTCTCAGATGGCCCATCCTTGCTGCTGGGGAGAGCTGCCGATGTTTTTGAATGGGCCCACCCTTGCCGCTACGAAAAGATGCTGATGCTCTCAGATGGGCCCACCCTTGCTACTAGGGAGAGCTGCCGATGTTTTTGAATGGGCCCACCCTTGCCGCTAAGAAATGATGCTGATGCTCTCAGATGGGCCCACCCTTGCTGCTAGGGAGAGCTGCCGATGTTTTTGAATGGGCCCACCCTTGCCGGTAAGAAATGATGCCGATGCTCTCAGATGGGCCCACCCTTGCTGCTAGGAAGAGCTGCCGATGTTTTTGAATGGGCCGACCCTTGCCGGTAAGAAATGATGCCGATGCTCTCAGATGGCCCACCCTTGCTGCTGGGGAGAGCTGCCGATGTTTTTGAATGGGCCGACCCTTGCCGCTACGAAAAGATGCCGATGATCTCAGATGGGCCCACCCTTGCTACTAGGGAGAGCTGCCGATGTTTTTGAATGGGCCCACCCTTGCCTCTAAGAAAAGATGCCGATGCTCTCAGATGGGCCCACCCTTGCTGCTGGGGAGAGCTGCCGATGTTTTTGAATGGGCCGACCCTTGCCGCTAAGAAAAGATGTCAATGCTCTCAGATGGGCCCACCCTTGCTGCTAGGGAGAGCTGCCGATGTTTTTGAATGGGCCCACCCGTGCCTCTAGGAGATGATACCGATGCTCTCAAATGGGCCCACCCTTGGTGTTAGGGAGAGCTGCTGATGTTATTGAATGGGCCCACCCTTGCCTCTAGGAAATGATGCCGATGCTCTCAAATGGGCCCACTCTTGCTGTTAGGGAGAGCTGCCGATGTTATTGAATGGACCCACCCTTGCCTCTAGGAAATGATGCCGATGCTCTCAAATGGGCCCACCCTTGCTGCTAGGGAGAGCTGCCGATGTTTTTGAATGGGCCCACCTGTGCCTCTAGAAGATGATACCGATGCTCTCAAATGGGCCCACCCTTGCTGTTAGGGAGAGCTGCTGATGTTATTGAATGGGCCCACCCTTGCCTCTAGGAAAGATGCCGATGCTCTCAAATGGGCCCACCCTTGCTGTTAGGGAGAGCTGCTGATGTTTTTGAATGGGCCCACCCTTGGCTTTAGGAAATGATGCCGATGCTCTCAGATGGGCCCACCCTTGCTGCTAGGGAGAGCTGCCGATGTTATTGAATGGGCCCACCCTTGCCTCTAGGAAAGATGCCGATGCTCTCAAATGGGCCCACCCTTGCTGTTAGGGAGAGCTGCTGATGTTTTTGAATGGGCCCACCCTTGGCTTTAGGAAATGATGCCGATGCTCTCAGATGGGCCCACCCTTGCTGCTAGGGAGAGCTGCCGATGTTATTGAATGGGCCCACCCTTGCCTCTAGGAAAGATGCCGATGCTCTCAAATGGGCCCACCCTTGCTGTTAGGGAGAGCTGCCGATGTTTTTGAATGGGCCCACCCTTGCCTCTAGGAAATGATGCCGATGCTCTCAGATGGGCCCACCCTTGCCGCCATGGAACTGTGCCGATGTGTTTGAATGGGCCCACCCTTGCCACTAGGGAATGCTGCCAATGTTTTTGAATCGGCCCACTCAAGGCAATCGGCAGCAGTTCAAAATGGTGGGCCCATTCAATACTATCAGCAGTCTCATTAATGTGTCCATTTACTGTGATTGGCAACATGTCTTGGAAGCAATGAACGTTGTAACATTGCTTTTCCTCACTGACATCAAACTGTTGATAGGTCCTGTACAGCTCATGAGGAGCGATAGTACCGATAGTCTTATATGGGCCCACCATTGCCCTTAAGAGTGCTGATGGTCTCACATTGGCCCAGTGTCACTCCTCAATTGTATGGTTGATTGCTTCAAATGGGCCCACTATCTCTGTTTCTCTACTACACATGGGTCCAATATGCTCAGGAAATGGGGATTAGGGAACTCTTTTCTACAACTTGAAACTTGAATCCTACTTCGGCAGCATTATCTCCCCTGGATCTTGCCGATCATTCTATGGAATATTGTTATGTGCTAGCTTAGATACAATCAGAGTTAGGCCGGCACCTGTCTCCATTGATTGTTGTCACCTGTCAACCTCTGAATCTAGAACTAATGTGAAATGACCCGGCAGCCCAGTATGTCATTATTTTGGCATCTGCTTTCTTAGTCTGTCAGTAGCTACTGGTGCGGCAATAATGATAATATCAGATGGAACAAGGGCATGAGTAGTAAGCCAAGTAGTTAGCAATGAATAAAAACAGTAGACACCAAAGTAATGACTTACCAGGCTGCCGTATCACTTTGACCCTGGATCTAGATTCAAGTGCTGACAGGTGAAACAATCAATGGAGACAGGTGCCGGCCTAACTCTGATTGTATCTAAGCTAGCACATAACAATATTCCATAGAATGATCGGCAAGATCCAGGGGAGATAATGCTGCCGAAGTAGGATTCAAGTTTCAAGTTGTAGAAAAGAGTTCCCTAATCCCCATTTCCTGAGCATATTGGACCCATGTGTAGTAGAGAAACAGAGATAGTGGGCCCATTTGAAGCAATCAACCATACAATTGCGGAGTGACACTGGGCCAATGTGAGACCATCGGCACTCTTAAGGGCAATGGTGGGCCCATATAAGACTATCGGTACTATCGCTCCTCATGAGCTGTACAGGACCTATCAACAGTTTGATGTCAGTGAGGAAAAGCAATGTTACAACGTTCATTGCTTCCAAGACATGTTGCCAATCACAGTAAATGGACACATTAATGAGACTGCTGATAGTATTGAATGGGCCCACCATTTTGAACTGCTGCCGATTGCCTTGAGTGGGCCAATTCAAAAACATTGGCAGCATTCCTTAGCGGCAAGGGTGGGCCCATTGGCAAACATCAGCACTGTTCCCTAGCGGCAAGGGTGGGCCCATCTGAGAGCATCGGCATCATTTCCTCGAGGCAAGGGTGGGCCCATTCAAAAACATCGGCAGCTCTCCCTAACAGCAAGGGTGGGCCCTTCTGAGAGCATCAGTATCATCTTCTAGAGGCACGGGTGGGCCCATTCAATAACATCGGCAGCTCTCCCTAGCAGCAAGGGTGGGCCCATCTGAGAGCATTGGCATCTTTTCTTAGTGGCAAGGGTGGGCCCATTCAAAAACATCGGCAGCTCTCCCTAGCAGCAAGGGTGGGCCCATCTGAGAGCATCGGCATCTTTTCTTACAGGCAAGGGTCGGCCCATTCAAAAACATCGGCAGCTCTTCCTAGCAGCAAGGGTGGGCCCATCTGAGAGCATCGGCATCTTTTCTTACCGGCAAGGGTGGGCCCATTCAAAAACATCGGCAGCTCTTCCTAGCAGCAAGGGTGGGCCCATCTGAGAGCATCGGCATCTTTTCTTACTGGCAAGGGTGGGCCCATTCAAAAACATCGGCAGCTCTCCCCAGCAGCAAGGGTGGGCCCATCTGAGAGCATCGGCATTATTTCTTACCGGCAAGGGTGGGCCCATTCAAAAACATCGGCAGCTCTCCCCAGCAGCAAGGGTGGGCCCATCTGAGAGCATCAGCATCATTTCTTACCGGCAAGGGTGGGCCCATTCAAAAACATCGGCAGCTCTCCCCAGCAGCAAGGGTGGGCCCATCTGAGAGCATCGGCATCTTTTCTTAGAGGCAAGGGTCGGCCCATTCAAAAACATCGGCAGCTCTCCCCAGCAGCAAGGGTGGGCCCATCTGAGAGCATTGGCATCATTTCTTACCAGCAAGGGTGGGCCCATTCAAAAACATTGGCAGCTCTCCCTAGCAGCAAGGGTGGGCCCATCTGAGAGCATCGGCATCTTTTCTTAGTGGCAAGGGTGGGCCCATTCAAAAACATCGGCAGCTCTCCCCAGCAGCAAGGGTGGGCCCATCTGAGAGCATTGGCATCCTTTCTTACTGGCAAGGGTCGGCCCATTCAAAAACATCGGCAACTCTTCCTAGCAGCAAGGGTGGGCCCATCTGAGAGCATCGGCATCTTTTCTTACCGGCAAGGGTGGGCCCATTCAAAAACATCGGCAACTCTCCCTAGCAGCAAGGGTGGGCCCATCTGAGAGCATCGGCATCATTTCTTACCGGCAAGGGTGGGCCCATTCAAAAACATCGGCAGCTCTCCCTAGCAGAAAGGGTGGGCCCATCTGAGAGCATCGGCATCTTTTCTTACCGGCAAGGGTGGGCCCATTCAAAAACATCGGCAGCTCTCCCCAGCAGCAAGGGTGGGCCTATCTGAGAGCATCGGCATCTTTTCTTAGTGGCAAGGGTCGGCCCATTCAAAAACATCGGCAGCTCTCCCTAGCAGCAAGGGTGGGCCCATCTGAGAGCATCGGCATCATTTCTTACCGGCAAGGGTGGGCCCATTCAAAAACATCGGCAGCTCTCCCCAGCAGCAAGGGTGGGCCCATCTGAGAGCATCGGCATCATTTCTTACCGGCAAGGGTGGGCCCATTCAAAAACATCGGCAGCTCTCCCTAGCAGCAAGGGTGGGCCCATCTGAGAGCATCAGCATCATTTCTTACCGGCAAGGGTGGGCCCATTCAAAAACATCGGCAGCTCTCCCCAGCAGCAAGGGTGGGCCCATCTGAGAGCATCGGCATCTTTTCTTACCGGCAAGGGTGGGCCCATTCAAAAACATCGGCAGCTCTCCCTAGCAGCAAGGGTGGGCCCATCTGAGAGCATCGGCATCTTTTCTTACCGGCCATGGTGGGCCCATTCAAAAACATCGGCAGCTCTCCCCAGCAGCAAGGGTGGGCCCATCTGAGAGCATTGGCATCTTTTCCTAGAGGCAAGGGTGGGCCCATTCAAAAAAATCGGGAGCTTTCCCGAACAGCAAGGGTGGGCCCATTTGAGAGCATTGGCAGCATTCCCTGGCGGCAAGGGTGGGCCCATTCAAAAACATCGCTACCTTTCCCCAGCCAGCAGTAATGGTGGGCCCATTCGGCATGATTAGTGGTCTCTGCAGGTCACTTCAATGGACCCATGTGAGTTTCTTTACAATTCCTCTTAATGGGCCCATGTGAGCATTTGCACTATATTTCTACAATGGGCCCACATGGGTTTTACTGATGTTTACGGTGCATTGTCACGTGGGTTCTGCCGACTACTTCGGTCTTGTCTTGCTACATGGGCTCTTCATTCCAGATGGTCAATCCAGGCACCACGCACGGTTCCGCAGTACATCGGACAGTTTTGGTGCTTCGGCTCCAGTCCATGAACGTCAGCGTGCCTCTGGGTCCCTGTCTCCTTTTCTGCGTCATTTCATTGACTTGCTGATGCTATTTACTTTTTTTCAGCCGTTCACAGATGGCTTCCCTCGTGCCGATATCCACGAGCTTCTTTCACCGGACTTACTACACCAATTGATAAAGGGCGCGTTCAAGGACCACTTAGTCACGTGGGTGAATGACTGGGTCAAGGTGGAATACCCTGCAAAAGAAGCCAACAGGATCCTCGACGATGTTGATCGGCGGTGAGTTACCTTTCGTATATTAACCATAAATGGTACTGAATCACTCAAGGGGGGTTGAAAAATTTGCTCCTTGACCCAGGGATGGGGGGGGGGGGTCAACCAAAATCCCTTAAAAAAATTTAATATTTTCCACTTTATGACCCACAGCAGAGGGGTTGGGGGCAAGGTTGGGGGGGGGTCAACCAAAATCCCTGAAAAAATTACATTTTGGGCTGTCTTGATAGTTCAGAGGGTGCACAAAGGGGGTGCACTTGTTGTTCATAGGCTCTCCCAAGCCCTCCTCTCACATCTTGGAGTCACACTGCTCACTTGTGGCCCCCGAGTTTTTCCTTTTTTGGTATAAGTTTCCTTTTTGGGTGGTACATGGGGGGGGGAGGTCAACCAAAATCCCTTAAAAAAATTTACCAACCCCGTGCAATTATAAAATTTGCTGACCCCCCTTGGAATCACTGTTCTAGGATTGCCATTGCCCCATCTTTTGCAGGGCTTAGACGTTTTCCAGAAGGCAGGAACTTTAAACAGTGGACAGGCGACGACTCAAAGGCACTCATGAAGGTGCGTAAATGGTCTTAGTTTAAGTTGTACAGAATTAAGTCTACATGTTTATCTACAGGTTTACATACCCGCAATTGAAGGGCATATACCGGATGATATGGTCAAAGCCGTGTGCGCCTTCCTCGATTTTTGTTACATCGCTCGACGCGATATACATGACACCGGCAGCCTTGCGGCTATGGATGACGCCCTTCAGCGCTTTCACAACTACCATGAGATATTTCTGACAACTGGTGTTCGCGAAGACTTCGATCTGCCGAGGTCACACTCCCTTATCCACTACCAGACTCATACGGGCCTTTGGTGCTCCGAATGGCCTTTGCTCCTCGATTACAGAATCTAAACATATCAAGGCTGTGAAGGAGCCGTGGAGGCGTTCAAGTCGTTTCAACGCGCTGAGTCAAATGCTACTGACTAATCAGCGACTCGACAAGCTTGCTGCTGCTCGTATTGATTTCGCTAAACGCGGCATGCTCGAGGGCACTTGCCTATTATTTGTTCTCGACCAAATCCGTAGTGCGTATTTTCATTGTATGTAGTCATGTTCTGAACTTGTGATTACCAGGAATGGTTCCCAATTTCGAGCCGGTACATCCCCTCCTTGATCATGACGAGGATCATGACGAATATCCTCCACTCATCAACGATTGTGTTGGCGGCAGCGGTCATGACAATGTACGTGTCGTTGGTGAAGACGAGAATGACGAAGATGACGATGGCGCGATTGCCGGTCCGACAGTCGAAGCTTCCGTTGAGCTAGCGAAGACTTCACGTACATTTTTATTTACTCGAGTAGAGAAGCATGCTAAATTATATTTATAGTAAGAAAAGTTTACCCGGAGGACATTGCTATCGACATCAAGCAACCAGACTTCTTAAATCTCATCCAAAAATTTATCTATGACCAAGGACACCTCGACTCCGCTTCTGATATGAGCGACGATGCAACGCCCTCCACCACATTTCACGGCAAAATTACATGTTATCCTTCCGCCGTCGCCACCTTCCACGCACCCAGCGACATTTCCGGTGTCGGTGGCATGCGCCACGAACGCATACGAGCGGTGGACTCATGGAGAAATGGCCCCCAACGACATGACACAATATTTGTCAATACCGATTCCTCTGCTGAAGGTATGCATGGCCTCGACGTCGCTCGCGTGCGACTCTTCTTCTCGTTTTCTCACCACGGCAACAAATATCCATGTGCGCTCGTGGATTGGTTCTCACGCGTGGGTGATGCGCCGAACGAGACCACCGGCATGTGGGTAGTTGAATGGGACAACGATATGACGTTCACCTCTATCATCCACCTTGAGACCATTGTTCGTGCGGCACACCTTCTCCCAGTATTCGGAGAAGATTTTATATCACGGGCTCTTACTCTTTCAGATACACTTGACGAATTTTCTCGTTTCTACGTCAACAAATACGTTGACCACCATTCGTTTGAGATTGCATTCTAGCCTCGCTTACAGACCTACTTTCTACAACTTAGATGGGTTTGTCCCGTGCATAGACGGACTTAATCCTTTCTCTTGTCCTTTCTATCACTTGACAGGTTTACTACGTACTTAATTACGCCTTTATGGGACTTAGATTACCTACCGCGCATGTAAACGAGCTTGACCAGATCCTTGCTATCACTTGAATTACTATGTCTTTAACAATGCCCTGATCAAGGCCTTGATGGTACTTATTCAGGGCTTATCCAACTTGCCTTGCTTTCGAGGACTTAAGTGATGGTACTTGGCCCACAGTTCACAATGACGCAACGGCGCAGAGTTAGGGCGATCTGGCACACCAGAAGTGTTAGAAACTGTATTAAATAGACCAAATATTTTCTTCAAAAAAAAATAAAAAAATAGAACTTGCCTGGCACACCAGAAGCGTTAGAAACGACTGGGGAGCCAGGTGCGCATAAGGCGACTTAAGTACATCGTAAAGACTGTACATACACGTGAAATAAATGTGCATACTACATGCGCGGAAACCCGCACTCCGTTAGAAACGATCGTAAATGTCAACTCAGCTAAGTAGAGCTACCGTGACTGTATGTGATTGTCCTGATCATAACCAGTGATCGTGTTATCTCATCTCTTCCGATCACGCATGTCCGACGCCGAGACTCGCACGTGGACGACACTTCAACATCTCCCCCTGATCAGACAATCCATGACCGTCGTTTCGGGAAGACTCAAACGCCAACAGTGGCGAACTTCCGCGTCAAGCCGAGCTCATCAAGAACTCCGTGGAACCGAAACTTCCACGCGCGGGAGGCCCTTCAGGCGACGAACCTAAGTCTCCTGTCCAGCAACATGAAGCGTAAGTGCTCCACAAATCTCTTTCCTCGTACACGCCGCTGAGAATCGCAAACTGCACACCAGTCCTCCAGTGCGGCCAACGCCAGAAGCGAAAGCAGCGACTCAGCGCGCACGACGGGCGAGAAGGCTTCATCAACACATGATCTCGGGATATGCGTGTATTCCATAGCCACCAACTCTGCACGGTACGTCCATTCGAACTTTTAATTAACGACCCGTTCTGACTCAACGGATCTGCGACCGGGCGGGATTTCCACCAACTCCCGGACTTCGATTTCCACCAACGCGGCCCATGGCGCGGTCATTTCCATCTCACCTACCCTTCACCACTTATCCATCTCCGCAGAACGTACAGGTTCTGCACAGGTGGCGACAAGTTCGCCTACACGAACAACAACCGCCGACTCCGCGTGACCGAGCCGTCGCTCACCTTATGCCGCATCAACCGCGCCGACATAACGCGGGCTGAACATACGGGCAAGGGGCACGACTCGAACGCCGCACATACGTGGGTCAAGCCTGGAGCCGCCCGGATCGTGCATGCAGACCATCTCTCCGAAGCGTTTCAAGCCTGACAGGTTGGGAGGTGAGCCGACAGGTTGAAACTCGATTCTTCAGCCATGTAGACTGCCGGAGATCCTCTCCCCATAGACACTTTCGATAGGAGTTGAAAGCGTCGCTCTTCGACGCGAGGACCGTCTGGCTTGACTGACAGCCAGCCATTGGCACTGGCACCGTCCTCGGGGGCCGCTACGACATTGGCCGACCCGACAGGCTTGTTCTCGGACTTGGTCCCGTTCTAGTACGTCAGCAGTTGACTTTGCTGATGGCCCGACCCCGACGACTGACTTTAGTTTTGACTAGGATGGTCATCCTTCTTCGGCGACCGGCACTCGCGTGCCCAGTGTAGCTTGCCGTTGTGGCACTTCCCTTTCCGATGTTTCTTCCCACCATCCATCCGTGTCGCCGCCATCGCTTCGTCACGGGACTGAGGCTGCATGCCCTTCCCAGAGGAGCCACCTTCATGCTTGCGCCGTCCCGCCGACCGATCGGCTCCTCAGAGATGTGGTCGATAAGGATGTCGGGATCAATTGGACTGGTAGGCACTAGGACACGTGCAGCGGTGAGTCGGCCAGAAGCGAACTTGGACATCTCGTCCAGGATAGCTTTGAATGATGGCTGACTGTTACTCCTTCTCCGTCAGTGACATTGACTGCCACGAGCATCTGGCCGAGGAACGTGCGAACGTCCCCGCCACGGGGGCAACACATTTAAGAGAACGCGGTAAGTAAAGAGACTTCGGACAGACGGCTGTGGAGTCAGGAAGGCGTTGTGAGAGTAAGTACTTGCGATCGTCTCGTTCTACTTCAAATTAGCTAACTCTCTTTTTGTCGTCGGTAGGCTGCCGGAACAAGACGAGCGGTGGCGCCAGTGAAGTGGCCCCACTTCTGGTTGGCCTCCATCGCCTCCTGTTTTGGCGCGGACTGATACTAGTACTGATAGATCGGTTCCTTCATTCACCTTCCCTCTGACGCAACGGCGCAGAGTTAGGGCAATCTGGCACACCAGAAGTCTCAGAATGACTGGGGGCCCACGTGCGCATAAGGCGACTTAAGTACATCGCAACGAGTTCGTACAATACACGTGAAATAATCTGCGGACACCCGCACTGTTAGAAGCGAACGTGAATAATGTCTCGACTAAAGATCGAGGGGATAGTCCCTGATCACAGCTACTACTGTAATCATCATGTTACTATGAGCCTATGCTCGCATCTCATCTCTTCCAATCACGCATGTCCGACGCCGAGACAACTTGTACGTGGACGCTCGACATCTCAACACCCTCTCCCGTTCCCGTTCCCGTTCCCTTCTTTACCCACACCCTCGTTACTTGAGCTAATTTTTTATTTTATGATGTTCTGTAAGCTTCCGATAGTGGTTATCCTTTATTGGGAGTTACTGTGCAATCCGGGCCCCCGGGGTTTGCAGATGGGCTGACCCGTTGCACCACTGAATGCCCACGGATACGGCGGTTGCATCACCATGACTGCTCAGTAGTAGGTGCAAACCCGTTGTTCATTCTCGGTACGACATGGGGAATACAAGACAGTTTTTGCGTTTGAAAGGCGCCGTACATTAACTGGAAATGTGATGTCCAAGTTGCCAAGGCGAAACGAAGCGCTCAAGTCATAGACTGGCTCTTGTGAGTCACCCACCCCGTGCAATGAGCCTCACCCATTGTTTTACACTACATAGCCAGTGACCTCTTTGCATGTCGGTCTCTCCTGCGAATTTGAAAACATGATCTTTGGTCTAAGCCAGTACAATACTACAACATGTCCGGCCCCACCCTACACTGGCAATTCAGTTTCACAACATCCCTCCCTTGATTGATTCAATTAACTTTTTACACTCGACTCAGGACGCCTCTACTTTCTACATCATTGGGCTCGACCTTGGGCTCTTATTCCCCAAATCTAAGAGGCTAAGAAGAAAAGTCTGACAGAAAATACTGCCTTGGCCACGGCGCTCCTCGGGCACGTCCTCCCGGTCCACAGTTCAAACTGCTGGAAGCCCTGCTCCAGGAGAACCTCTATGTCAGCGACCGTGGGTCACATCCGGTCCACGGGGACGGCCGTCTTGACGAGCTTCAGGAGCGGCGTCTTTGTGGGCTTGTAGGCCATGTCGACGACGACCCCAGCTTCTTCGCTGAAGAGGGTAGACAGGAGGACCAGCGCGTTGGGCACACCCTCGTCGTCGTCTCCGCACGATAAACACGATGATGCTCGGGGCTACCGCTCCCGGAACGGACGACAAGTCGAGCGTATTGAGCAGCGCGACGCAAGCGCCAGGGATCGCATTGACCAATTCTTCTGCGCTCCGCCTGGTGCGGTTGGACAGGTAGGTGCGCGTTGCTCCGAGAGAGTGCAGCGCGTAGATCTCCACGCGCACTGTGCCTCCCATGCCAATGACGAGAGCGCTGTCGATCTTGTGCATCGAAGACGGCAAGCGATCCCGGACGACGTTCCGGATCCCGATCCAGTCTGTATTGTCGCCAAACAGGATCTGAGACCCGCCTTTTGTGCGGGAGATAATGGTGTTGATAGCGCCGATGGCTTTAGCCTCCGGAGAGAGCTGGTCAAGGTGAGCAATGATGTCCCGCTTGAATGGAATTGATGTGCCCCCAAAGCCAGGGACCGTAAGAGCGAAGCGCACGTCATGATCAACGTCAGTGCGGGATGCCCAGCAGTTTGAAGGTGGTGTTGTGCAGAGTAGGTGACATGGAAGGTGACATGGGAATGCGCGACGGGATTTCCGAAAATGTAGAACTTCCTTGCGGGAGGCTCACCGATAGGATTCAGCGTCTGAATCTCAACGAAGGACATTTGGCCAGGAGCTGCCTTGCTCGGAAAGAGAGGGTGCGTAACGGGAGTGCAGGTATGGTTGAGTACTCTAGAAAGCTGTCCGTCGACACCCATATTGATGGCGGTGATGGGCTTGGCGTCCACCGCTGAGTTTTCCCATTTCACAAACCGCTGAAGTGCGAGGTTATTGTCGAGTGGGTTCGCTTTGCCAACAATCTTCACGACATCACCATAAGCTTTCGCTACCTCGAGGGTGGCGTCCACGGCCGACAAGTCCCATTTAAGATTTCTGCTTCAATCGTGCCAAGATGCCAGGATGTTCAAGTGGCCCTGCGAACTATTAGGTCGCAAACGTCCTTCTCCGGCCACGAAATTTCGAGATCCATATACTCGACACCCAGCCTCAAGGCCAAGCGGAAAAGGTCAAAGGCTTCTTTGACAGACTTGTCGGGGAAGGCACCTCCCTGGGATAATGTCCGCACGGTGTACACAATCGGTAGACTCAAGACACGGCGAATGGCCGTGACCTGCTCGCTAACATAGCTGAGCGGCGGGATGTGCGGGCCCACCGAATCTAACTGGCCCTGATGGCATAAAAGGTCGAGGCAAAGTTCAACCGCATCTACGCCAGCAGTCAGCTCCTCGAAGTTGGACAACGATGGGGTGATATCAGGGAATGTCAGCGAGAGGAAGTACGAGCGATGGCCCCGCACGAAGTCTGGGGCAAGATTCGCTTTGTGACCAATAACATGGCTGAAGAAATGGGCGACTTCGTCTCGGACGTTATTGACTTTGGGTGGCGATCTTTCGTCTGGGGTAGGTACGACGGTGCTGCTAATGAACTCGTAGCTGGAACATTCTGTGAACCGCGCCTCGCGCCACCTGTAGACGTCAATGATGGGCTCGCCGTCAGCCGGCCAGTTGGATTCTGCCTCCAGATACGCAACTATTTTGTGCACCGGGCGCACAGCGTGGTCCACGAGCCGATCTTTAGCGTAGGAAGAGAGGATCTCCCGCGCCTCGGGAGTCTCGACGTTCCCTCGTCCGAGGCCGATGACATGATGGGAAGGGAATTTCTGTGGGGGCTCCTTGAAAACCTGGATTTCTGTAGTACGAAATGCGGGCCAGCCATGCTGCTGGACATAGTCACGGAGTCCCGAGTGAATTTTTGTTCGAAGTAAGCGTCCGCGTCGGTGAAGGCTCAGCCCAGTGTCGTAGTAGCTAATTCCCCAATGAGTCTTTCCAGAACCGCGGATCCCGATGATAATCACAGATGGGGCTTCATCTGGCTTGGCGGAAGCATGGTCAGTGGCTTGTCCAAGCTCAACGCCGACAACTCTGAGACCACAACATGATCAATATATGCTTCATGACACGGGAAAAATATTCACCATGTTCTCCAAATCACAGTTAGGCCACGTCTTTTCGACACAGCGCTTCTCCTTGAGCACCATCTTGTCAACTACAGGTCTGAATGCCATTGCAATGCGGTGATAATGGTAGCAGTGGACGCTAACCCCACGCTTGAGATCACCAATTGGCTTGCCATACACTTCGAAACCATCGTCCAATTCCTTGGTCTCGACACCAAATTTCGCTGTACGCATTCTGGGTTACGAGTTGAAGCTAACAGCGTAAGAGCGCCACGTACCAAGCTGATCTATCATAGCACGGATGCGGTTGCACTCCTTGACACGCTGATTGGCGATGCCAACGATCCTAGTTGTTGTCGGCTTGCTGCCATCGTCAAGTTCTCTCCCCTTCGCCAGTGTGCCGGCTGCCACAGCAGCCGGCACTGAGGCCGTGAGGAACGCGTCCGTCATCGGTTCCATGTCAATTAGGCCAAGAGCTTTGAGTTGGCCTTTTGGTGGGCCCTGTATTGTTGTCTCCATCGCAGTTTGCGTGACCAGACCTTGCATCCCATAGGCCCGAAAACTTCCTTCGCGAAGCGCACATCGCCCCTGAGCGATGAGGACCCGATATTCGAGATAGTACAGGTTGTACCTGTAATGGCGGCGATAGCAAGAGCCTGAGGGTATGTCGCACTGCTGGATTCGATGCTGTAATCGGACGGGTTACACTGCCTTCGGAAAGGAGTAGACGTCCAAGAGACGACCAGATGCCGGATAGGTTTTGCGAACCACATCAACTCCGAAAGTGCGCATCATCGCTAACGTCATGTTGATATAATGCTGAGATCCTGACCGCCTATCAGCTCGAGGGTGACTGGCTCCTGGGCATAGGGCGTGCAAAGTAGGATCGACAAGACATTGACTAGATACACTTGCAGCCAACTTGATCCGCCCACCCTTGAGGCCATCAGGTTCGATCGAGTTGAGAGGGGGAGACAGCATTCAGACTCCAGGTACTGGATCTGACTACCGTTGACCCCAGGAATGACCTCAGCAGCCTCAGCGAGAGTTTTCGCGATGATGGGGTGAGGAACGACGCTGGCCTTCTGTTCCACGGTCTTGCCGATAGTAGCGAGGAGAACAATCTTCTTTTCGGAGCCGCTGTTTTTCTTGCCAATATTCATGATGCCCAGCAGGCGGTCAACGGTGAGAAGCCTCGAAGCTGGTAGGCCCGTGATCCGTGGACCCGACAGCGAGACGGGGAGGTTATAACTCTTCAAACAGCGCGTAAGGCAGCCGACACCAACTTGACCAAAGGTCCGAGCTGACGTGTCGTGCCATGCAAATGCCTTCTGTCGCGGACTAAACTCCGTCCCAGGTGGCGGCCAGTTATATGTGTCAGTAACATGGAACTTTAGAAGATCGAATTCGTCAAAGCCCGCACGCGAGACCGACGATGAAGGGTTTCGAGGATCCACAGCCCACAGCGCTTCGGAGCAACGCAACGCGTCGATATTGTCGACACCAACGAGAGGTACTGCAGTGGCAGATGTGGCGCTCACGAAGGACGACTGATGAGTGAGTGTTGGCTCTGATGTTTTAAAGTTAATATCAAAGTTGTCGTATGCAATGGCCATCTTGAGTGAACGTAGGCCTGTCTTTATCTTGCGTGCACTGTCTATTGACATCGACTTCACTGCCCGTTGTATAGACTTGATACTGATGGTAAGGCCGGCATGTGCTAAGACTTCAGCGACACGCTGAGGGACGTTTGCTGAATGGACGAATATCCCAAGGATACTCTGGAGGTGATTACAGTTCTTGTTTGAACTCTGGAGAATGATACTGATGCAAACGACACATTTCTAGCATTCAAACCACCACTCTATAAGTTTACAATACAACGCGAAGCGCCTCAGCGTCGCATTACTCACGATCACTCGAATTGCGGTGTTTCTCGATGGGATATCCTTTCGCGACCTCTTCCGACGTGGCACATCCTCCTCAGGCTCGGGATCCGATTCGCTGTCGTCGCCGTGTTCACCATGACCATCTTCGACATCTGAATCCCCTCCAATTTCCCCCAAATTCTGCTCGGACTCGTCAAATATTTCGGCCAGATCCATGCTGACTGGGTCGACTGTGAGTGACGAGCGCCGTCCATCTGTTGCCCCGAGTAGCGTGAAAACCAGGCTCCATAAGTAGGGAGCAACTCGGCGCATCTTATCTGCAAGCCGAGGCATGAACGCTGACTCGATCTGCTCTGCTGTCGCTGCCATCGCATCGAAATGAAGACCGTGCAGTTTCTTAGCCAGCTCTTCTATATCGGACCGCAGCGTTGATTGCGCGATTTGGAGAGCCCATGCGGCTACAGGGGCAGTCGTTGGGGTGTGACCTAGAAGACGAGCGCATATATCCAATGCGTTACGTTCCACCTCTTCCCTCGCTGACTGAACCCTTCGATCTTCCAGGGTATAACGCCGTGAGAGGACATCAGACAACAGAGCGGAGATCGTGTAGTCATTGTCAGATAGACAGGAAAGAACATTGTTGAGCCTGGAGTGATTATCCATTGACGCAGCGCACAAATGATGAGATCTATGAGACTGGACTTCGCGCGTTCACGCGTTCACGCATATACGAATGTCCAATAAATTAATTCTATATTCCTAATATGGACACGCGCGTCTACGATTTAAAAAGACAGAAACCGTGATGAAAGAGCACGACGCGCGTCACACTCCGAGATCGCCGACACAATTGTCCCCAGTCGGTGCGGAGTGTAGGAGACGCGAAGTGAGGGATAAAAAAGGAAGTAGGTGTGGGAATAAACACGTGATGAGTAATGATAGTCTCTTACACGGAGCATCGAATCGGGAAGGAGTCTGCAATACTGGATGACTTCCCGTAACGATTTTGTGCACCAAATCATCTCCAAATCCAAATTTTGTACCGATTGATCTCGCTTGTGATGACCAAGCACGGTAATTCGACGAGACACCTGCACCAAACTCAAAAATTTGAAGAGGCCCCCCTTATCAAACCTCGGTTCGTTCTCCAAATCCTAATTTGGAGTTGCAGGGACTGAAATATGTCTGCTTTTGTAGAGAATAGATCTCGATAAAATTTGTGGCTGAGCGGACCATCAAACTAGCTGGCATTCGAGTTCTTGATCCGAGTCAGCAAAGGTGTCGCACGCGCTGACATCGTTTTGTGGGATGGCCCGGATGGCTGTGGTCTCCCTCCTGAACCTCCCGGGGCCCTCCGATAATAAACAAAAGTTGCGACATTGAATCCCGTCGTAGTTATAAACGCGTGATCTTCCTGGCTTTCCCACAGCCTTTGCCAAGGCGTTCCAACATGTGGCTCTCCCCGACGGAGGTAGAGTCTGTGTGGTCGGCATCACTCATTCCGTGCTTCACTGCTTCATGGGCTGCAAGAATGGAAATGATGATAACAGAAAACAATGCTGCAACAGCATCTTCATCTTCGCGTCTACTGGCGTTGTTGAACATGAACCATGGGGCCCATGGGGGCCTGCGACGCGCATTCTCGGATTGTCGGAGTGTTGGAGATTGATTGCTTGATCTGGATACCGTACTCTAGAACTATAGATTTGGCGCTGCAGAGTTACGGGTTGCCAAATTTTGGATGACTGATTTCCAAAATGCCATCACGTGAATTTAGAGAAGATTTGGTGCGCCAAATCGTTACGGGAAGTCATCCACTGTGTCTTGCAATATTGCTCTCAAGAATTGTGTAGAATTATAATATATTTCACCGCAATGTAGCTAATTACAGCGAACAATGTAGTAAAATATGCGACATCCCTCGCAAAATCGCTCACCGTATCCCCCCCGCTGCTACCGTCGCTCCACCCACTGCCGTCACAGTCGTCGTCACTTTGCTGTTGCCTCCACGACCAGACTATCGATCCTCATCGTCATCACGTCGCTGTCATCACGCAGTTGTCGTTGTCACCACCATTGCGATCTTCTGCCACCTGGTGATGTCGACAACGGTGGATGTGATGCCAGGGTAGGTATGTGAACCTGCAATCAATGTGAGTACGATGTGATAAACTTGAATGGACTAATACACATTCAAGTTTTCTCTGTTTGAACATGGGGTGGCAGGCGCACGCCAGCCTGTTAAAGTGAGATGACCGGTCGATGGAGAACGGGGTGGGTGGGTTCAAGAGAAAATGTACTTACAAGCGGTCATGGTTGAGGTAGCGGTCACCGTCGCCGTCACTGTGATGGTTGTTATGTGCACACAGGGTCAGTAGTGCAGTTACCTGGATAGGCTCGGGGACAACCTGGGGGGCCTCCATGGTTGCCCAGATTGCAGAGGCGTACCATACTAAGGGGGTCGTCGTAGTTGCGGCCACCGTGTCGATGTCCCGCCACCGTCACTTGCATTAGCGCACACCCGCCTTGGCTGTGTTGTTGTTGTTGTTATGGGCGGGGCTTACATTAGCGATGTTGAGAATAGTGGGTGTGCCAGGTCAGCTGCATAGGGTGTAGTCAATGTCAGTACATTGTAGATTGAGGTGAACCTGACGGTACCCAAAAGCCCAAAGATAAGTGGTATCTTGTAGACATGGGCAGTAGGCACACGCTGGTCTATAAAAGGGTAATAGCTGCTAGTTAGATGCAAGCGGGCAGGTTCAAGAAACTGCAGACTTACGACAAGTATTCATGACGTGGCGAGGACTGGGGCGGTAGCGTCAAAGATTAGCGGACGTGCGCGCCGCCCCTCCCGTTGCGTGCGCAGGCGGGGCGGGGTAGGGTTGGCGTGGCCCGCGCGGAGGGGACTGGGATGTCCTGGCCTGGGAGGGAATTGGGGGGCGGGGCGTACGGAAGAGGTCTCATAGACGACTGTGGTCATTGGAGTGTGACGCCACGGCAGCTGTGTGGCAGTGGGAACACCTGCGATCAATGTGAGTACATGGCCAAGCCACGTCGACTAAAATACTTACTGTATTTTTTCCCCTCTGTGGGGCTCAGACGTTAGGAATGGTGGTGTGCCGGTGTGCTGGCTGCTTTGAGTCATCATGGGAGAAATGCATGGTGGGTTAATAAGACACACCTTTACTGTCTCGGATGTGGGCTCAATGTGGGGCCGCGAGGGCCGCGGTGAGAGATGAAGGCGGTGATGAAGAGGGAGGGGGGAAGTGAAGGCGCGATGATACGAACGCTGATCAACAAACGAACGCAACTTCCCACGCTCAATGGTCCAAAAAAAAAAACCCCCTTCCCACGCTCAGACCGATCAACAAACGAACGGGTTTTCTTCTTTTGAGTCCGCATTTGGACGTACGAGACCTCTCCCCTCTATAAGAAGAATTTCTAGTGCTGCAACAAATGATTGAAGTCCAGATCTGCACAGAGCCGGCGTCAGCACACCACATCTGCAACAGCTGTCGACGAGTCGTACCAGGCAACCTTCTTGGGGGTCTTCGTGCTCGCCATCTGAATCGTTTCGTCGTCGTGAGGCGTGCAGTGATGGCAGCAAACCCCAGTGCAAGGATGACGATAATGACTACCCAGCTGCGTTGACGCCAACCACGAGCAGCATATGCCCTTGGCTATGGCCGCGACCGTGACGACTCCGACGCCACCCCTCAGAGGCGCTCCACATGCGACCCCAACCGTACCCCAACCATGACTCCCACGACGACCGCGGCGGCAGCGCACTCAGCCAATGTGACCCCAATCACGACCCAGTGACGACCACGACGACAGTGGCGCTTCGTTCGCTGCCCCCCTCATTTGTGCCCTCCCGTTTGCAACCCCCCACCTTTTTCATACAGACACGGGGTGAGAAGGTGCCCTACCCATACCATTTCTGCGAAACCCCGTTTGCTCAACTCCCACCCCCTTCATGCAGGTCGTCCCACTCGCGTGGCCGCTCCCTTTGCATCACCCTCGTCGATGAGCGCGATGCATTTTTGCGTCGGAGTGGAGATTCGCTTGACGGCTCGTACCGGCAGCTCACTGACAGTGAGCTGAAGGCCGGGCGCAGTCTCAACGCCCAACTTGAACTGCGTGTGAAGATGGGCCATCACGACGGAACGACGTTCCGTGGACGCAAGGTCGTGACTCGTGACAAATGGTCCTCAGCTATTTATTGCCCACTGATGATCATGTCGGCAGAGGACCTGTGGTTTATCCTCTATGTGAGATATCCGCATGACCATACATTGCAGTGCAAACCTGAATTCTTTCCAGACGTCTGGCTCGAACCTAAGGGTGTCTTCTACACGACAGATACCTGCTTGGTGCAGCCTTGACCGTGAAATACGTCTTCGACCTCCATCCAGATGACGAGTTTGCCTGCATGGCCGATGTTGGATCACCGGACACTCGTACGTACTGATGCGCCTCACCGCCCCTGCCCCTTAACTAATGGACCTGCCCTAGTTATATGGCCTACTCACAAACGACGGCGTCACTACTACCGTCTTTGAGTTGACCCTTGTCTACCCCATGCCATCGCGTTACTGGCAGACCGTTGAAAAGCACAAGTTGACGCAATTTTACGTGCCAACAGCCATCCGCCTCTTGCGTCGCCTTGGTGTGCACCATGTAGAGAACCACAATTGAGCTCGTTAAGGGTTCTTGGTAGTGTAGGTGGGCCGATTAACCCTGAAGCTTGCCTTTCGTGCTCACGCTGAGGTCCTATGGGACGAGCGAATGCGCGCAAGCGGAGGGAGCATACAGAATGAGGGTGGCGTAACCCGAGCGACGAATGGTGGATGGGTGGCGCACCATTCAATGGTGCCACATGTGCGCAAAGAGTGTGCAAGTAGGGCGGGAGTAACCCGGGCGGAGAGCTGAGCGACAGCAGAAGACCATGAGCTACGATAGACGTGCGCTAGTTACAAACTAAATCGACGGTTTACGATAATATTTACAACCATTTGTGAGAGGACGCCTGCTGGATCGTAAACGGCTTGCGCCGTTCTTTGCAGGAGACCTTATCCAACCCATCTCGCAGACTGACGATGACTCCCACCTACCCCTGGTTGTCACTGCCACATCGTATGTTTTATATATTATTACTTTTCTGTTCTTCTGACTAACCTCAATATTCTTGCCGTCATTGCTCAGCAAACTATCAATTCAACTCGAAATCAGCCCCTCATGCAACGTCATCCACGAGACAAGGTTCTTATTTCTTTTTCTTTTTAATTTCTCAACTCACGTTTTGCATCATCAGCTCGATGGCGAGCGTCAAAACTCTCGGGCACGGCACAGTGCACACCTACCTCGGGCCAATCCCGGTATCCTTTGTGGAGATGGAACCACTGCATGACCGAAGGACAGCAAATACAGTGCGTACGCTTTCGATTTAGAATTTGTGGAATTTCCTTATAGTGTGTTGATTAGTGGCTGTGTGCCTGCTTTACCGTGGTGATGTCGTGCCCAAGGACACGTCGGCGGCCGTCGCTGGTATCAAGACGACGTCCTCGCTCCCTGCTGCGATGGTAGATAAGGTGAATTCGTGCTCTCTCTGTGCCCGAACGCATCTCACTCGCACTGGCACCACCTATCACATCGCATCCACCAGGGCAGGCTGGCCATGTCCTTCGGAGACTGCAACGCCGTCATCGACCTGGTGCTTCTCCAACTGTCGTCCAATCGGCCAGCATCGGCGACACCTTCCAAATTTGTTGCTGGTTATGGCAATGTCGCACCTCTAAGTCTGCTTTCTCCCATCTGCCTTGTGCTGCACGCTCGTTGACACCATGCCCCATCCTCAGGCCAAGTTCATGAAGAAATCACGCCCAGGGAGCCTGCCCCTGGCCCCGCCCGAACTCAGAAGAGGTCCCGCGTCTCACGCGGTGAGCCATTGCAACTTGCACCTTCTCGTCGTGCTCCCCCCACGCTTGCAGACACACCCCCAACGACAATCAATGGAGGACAATTAGCATAGCGAGTCGAGCTTGGGCTGCATCACGGGGGCCGCCCCATTTTCTCACCCGACTCTCCTCAGTTCCGAGCGCTCTGTCACCCAGTTGAAGGATGCCTGCCAGACGAGGGGCCTCAAGGTTGGAGGGAACAAGGGAGCGCTGATCGCTCGCCTCGAAGAGCACAATGCAGCCTTGGGTGCGATGTGAGTACCTTATTCCACTCCCCTTCGGCCCCACGCTTACGCGAAACTCAAAGCCTTACCCCTCAAAACGACCATGAGCGTGCGCTCAGCCCTGAGCTTGCCGAAAAGGCCGCACATGAGCTGCAAGAGTCGTTCGAAAGCGCAGCGTGTAGCGAAGATGGAGGCAAAGACGATGGCAACATCAACGGCAACGACGAAGACGGCGACAGTGATGAAGACGGCGAAGGCGGCAATGACAGGGGCAGGATTCCCGCCGCGATGGACACCGAAATGCCAGGTTCGTCCACCTCGGCGACTACACCCCCCACACACCACTTCTCTGACACTCCCTACCCTGATCGTGCAGTCTCATCTGCCAAGGCCTGGGTGAGTGGAGCGTGCCTAGTTAGGTCTCCGATGGCGCCGTATATTGACCAGCTCTCCACGCACAGATCGACGACTACATCTTTCAAGCCCGGCGAAGGAGCGGGCGCCTGACCGAGCAGAGCGTGCTCTCTGAGTGGCTCTGGAATCAGCCCACTGCCCACCTGTGTCTGCCTGTTTGCTGAACATGTGGCCTCACTTGTCCGCTTCCGACAACAGCAATGGGTCCCCAGTGCGACCACGGCGGGGATCATCCCCAATTTCATCATCGATGCCAATCACTCGACGGCATACCTCAAGTACATGGCTACATGACGACAATGGGCCAAGATCAAGACAGCGGCCAACGGCTCTCGTCTGTGAGTGTGGAAATTGACCCTGTGAACGTGGACCCATCGAGCTGAGCTCACAAAAACTATGATCACCGGCAGGCCTCCCTCAAGAAGGTGATGCCAATGCTGAGCTGTGTCCGGCGTCGTCAGGTCGATGACAACCAAACGCCCGACGCCAGCCACCCGGCGTCGTCCAACTGCAGCTTGGAGTTCTACCGAGCACATGTGGAAGCACAGCACCTGCAGCTCGAGTACGACCCCCCATTTCCATGCATCACAGGTCGGCAAAACCCGCCCGGGTAGCGGGTATGGGTTTGCCGGATATGGGTCAAAGTTCAAACCCGTGCATAACCCGTTACCCATTACACTACCCACGCGTAAACTCATTCTCTTGTTCATTGTTGTCCGCCACCCACACCCACCACTCACATCTGTCTAGTGAACCTGTATGATTACAGCGTCGTCTTGTATACTCTCGAAACATTGCATTCCACCTACTTCACCGCCAGTGAGAGTTTCTGAGTCCAGAGTCGAAACTTTCTTGGGCCGACCCTAGAATTCCTAAATATGGGTTTTCGACCCCCACGGAGTGTACAACAGTCCCATTCCAGTGCACAGTGCATGATTGCTATATCATTTACTGGGGCACTTTATGTTGAAGTGTGGGGTGCGCTCAGGCGTACAACACCTCGGCGTCGGGAGTTGGCCACACCTCATGTGCAGAGAGTGCGGAGAGGAGATGGCAGTAGAGTCGAGAGGTACGGACTCATTACTTACACACTCATTTGATATTCAGTTGGACTAACATTTTACGAGCTGTATTAGTTACAATTAGAGTGATCAGGGACAACCCTGTACCTACGCTATTGAGCTATTACCTTACGTTTGTTCGTGTATACTTACCTCCGTTTTCTCCAGTATTTAGTCTCGCGTTGTACGCACTGGCACACCAGAAACTTACATTCTATCTGGGGTGCCAGGCGAGTAGTCTTATGCTTCTTCAATGACCAGAAACTTAGAGCCTGTCCAGCGGCGAAATGGTCGCGAGCGGCACCAGCCAAATGCATTCTCACTGGTGTCGGTCCCGGCAATGGGGGTGTCCGGCGTGACTATCTCAACCGGAGGCGACCACAGTCGTAAGCGACCACCCTGCCAAAAGTGGATGACTTCCTAACGATTTGGCGCACCAAATCTTCTCTCCACTTTCGGAAAGTACCCGGCTAGGACTCTGAGGTCAAAACCGCATCCAACCCCGGGCCTGCTAGAAAATTATTGTGAAAATATTGCGCGTGAATCTTGAGGTGCGCACTCTTTTCCTATTGTCCTCATCACTTGGTTGGGATACGGCCCGGAAGGCGATCCGAGGCTAGCCCAAATATTAGATAATCATTATAATAATATTACGAGGACAGGAGCTAACGCTCCAGGTGATATCCCATCCCCTCTCTCACGCGTCTGTCAAATCCGGTCTCTATCTGGTCCTAATAACTACACTTGACAAAGTGCCTGCATTGAACAGCAAACTTCTCTCCCCAACCCGAACTAGTAGGAACTACATGGACAGCCAAAATGACGTCGCGTGGTTCACATGCCACCTTCAGTTGCCAAGGGGGGTCCGGGCCGTGGTTCCATGACCCGGCCAAAAGTCCTTACAGTAGCGCGTTTCGTAAAGCATTGCCGAGTCCTCGTGTGCCGAGAGTAGTTTGAAACTTGAACTTGAAGCCGGGCCACCAGGATCGAAAACGAGGCGTCTAGCGTGGGGCGTGTATTGTCCGAGCCGGAGTTGCTGTGCGAAGACGTCGCGACTTGAGGTGTTGAGGGTGCCGATCCAACTGTTGCCGAAATCTTCCTGGCTTCGAAACTTCCGCGTGTGGGTGAGAGAGTTGCCAGAACGTTGATGAGTGTCGAAACGAGGGACGCCATGACGACGAGAGTGAACGAAGAGCGGAAATGAACAAAACCAGAGAGTCGAAGTGTGGGCAAAGAGTGGAAGAGATGACGTCCGAGTAACGACGAGACTTCGTGGGTCAGCGAAGAAAGCTCTTGCCATTTGGGTAGTTGAGGGTCCAGATATAGCAGCCATTGGGCCGTTGTGACTTGCTGCGGGATGGGAGGAACCGGTGGCGACGCAGGGGATGGTGTGACTTTGAGCTGGGTGGAAACTGAGCCGATCGTCTTGAGTTCGATAAGTTGTTGCAGTGGCGTTGAACAGGGCGAAGTGGGTGCGTTTGGCGGTGCTTCCAGTGATGCAGGAAGGAAAGCAATGGATTCACCTTGCAACGCCCTGAATGTGGAACATTCCGGTGACTCAGAACTCAGTGGGGCGATCTCGATAGTGAATACGTGAGTAGACTCAAATTAGTAAGACCAGAGGACTGTGCGAGAGCATCCAACTGCAAAGACTTGAACATTTGATCGGGTGTCAGAGCAACAGGAAGGGAGCCGAGCGTCGAAATCTCCAGCAGAGGCGAAGACGAAAGGGTCGAAGATGAAAGGGGTGCAAGCGTCTGGTCAGGAGGGAGCGACAGCGTACGTGGGGATAGACCAAATTTCGAGACTGGACTCTCAGACGTCGATGCGGGCTCGGACGCGGGCTGACAATGTGTTGCCGATATCACCGGGGAGGGTAGGAACGTGGATGAAGTCGGAGACCAAGAAGGGAGAGTTAACGCGAAGGCAGACTTCACAGGTCGGATGGACGTAGACGCGGCCTCGTGCTCAGACTCGGGCTGGTTGTTCATCGCCTGGGCTCGGGCTCAGACTGTCGCCGAGGGCAGGTACTCGAAATCGGACAGAATTAGCATGGTAAAAGGTGCAGGGAGGTGAGAAGACGAGGGTGTGGATGAGAGCAGTAACCAGGAAGGGAAGGGATTACCGCACACGAATGCTCCACGCGTGCAAACAAGACTGTTCGCAAGACCGTTCGAAGTGGAAGGAGACGTCAGGTGGCTGGAATGGGTGCTTGCCGAGAAGACTGCGGCGTCGCTACAGTAAGGCTCGGCCCCTTAAAAAAATTTACCGACCCTGTGCGATTTATTTTTATTTTTTTGACCCCCCTTGTCAGTTGCTGTTGTGAGCATCCGAGTCATCGACCGCTTCCTCTCTGCGCATGTCGTGTCTCCCGTTGACCTGCAGTCTGTCAGTTGGTTGATATTAGGTGCATGTTTCTTGGATGCAGTAAGTACCACCTGCAGTCAACTTCCTCTATTGAGCTGACTCATTGTGTTCAGCAGAGACGCTTCAGGCGGACATGCGCTTCTACCTCCTCTCTACCTTACCATGAACATCGTCGATGGCTTTCTTTCTGCACCAGTTTCGTCTCTTGCTAGGTCAGTTGGTCGGCATTAGGTGCGTGTTTCTCAGGTCGTGGCATCACCTGTAGTCAACTTCCTCTCGGAGATCCTTCAGGCAAACATGTGCCAGATGGGAAGACCTCGGTGTCCATGAAGTTGATTATCATATGATGGTCAGTCGAGGTTGTCGAGGTGCTCACTCTTGTTCTCCTATGATCTTAGTCACCTGCATTGAACAGCAAACTACTCTCCCCAACCTGAACTACTAGTATACGGACAGCCAAAAGGACTGCATAGAATATGTGTGGTATCCTTACCGACTGGCTGGTACAGACCCACATGCGCTTCTGCTCCCCTGAGACTCTACCTGGCTGTGAGCACTTTCTCTCCGCGCATGTTGTATCTCCTGCTGGCTTACAGTCTACTGGTATTAGGTCCGTATTTCTTGGGTCGTGGTGCCATTTTAGTCAACTTCTTCTACCATGCCTCATCGTATTCAGAGACCAGACCATTTAGGTGGACATGCGCTCCCGCCTCCTCCCTCAGACACACTACCTTTCCGTAAACTGCTTTCTCTTTGCGCGTGTTGTGTCTCTTGCTACGTTGCAGAATTGGGTGCGTGTTTCTCTCACCCGGCAAATCGGGACTGATCATAATCGGTCAAGTGATGTCTCATCCACTTGTCTCTCCGCTTCCACCTCCTGACATTATTTTCCCATACCACGCTTACAGATTCTCGGGCCAATCGCACCAGAAGAGATCACCACAGAGGATTACCAAATTCTTCGGGACTACAAACTAGCGAAGCGTGTCCAGCCTGTGTTGAACCCTCTCGGGGGGTATTGTCCCCGCTTTTGAGCGCTACGTGAGCCCCAACTCTGAGTTTCAAAACACTCAGATACTCAGTTTTCTGAAACTGTTGGTCGACTGCGGCTGACGTTGTGTGCATGGTGTCTTCCGTCATGTCCACGTAGCAAGTCGAGGTCCGAGGATCCGACCTGATCGGGCATCTTCAACAAAGGTCCGGTCGTGCAGTCAGAATAACAAGCCCATGGATAGCCAATGCACATCTGCGATCCGTCGCCCCTCGACTGGCTAACATTTTGATGGTTCCCATCTACCACCAGCGCATCTACCATCAGTGACAATACGACTGCATTGCATTGCTTCTTTGTCATCGTGTATCCCCTGAGCGAACAAGCGCAAAAATACGCAAGTCCCTGAGGTGCTTTCTTGTCCGTGGAGTATTTTCGCTTGCTCATAACGCTCTGCATATAGTGGCTCTCAAACTCGAACATTCCAACGGTTACTGTGGAGTTCCAGCTGCCAAGTACCCTATGTCACTCGACCTGTGTTTGCGCATCCACGAGCCTACCTCATCGCACTATAGCTCCCATTGAAACGTTTCTACCGCCACGATCTCATTTGATGATAATCGGTAACACCGCATTAATTCTGTGCCCCTGTACTTCTCTCAGACTACTTGCAGATACGAGGTTCCCGCGCAAAGTGTTCTTCCGTGACCTCCCAATCGAACAAGTACGTCCTGTGTCTCCCTAATTCCCCAAAGGTGACCTTCTACACCAGCGCCCCGCAGGATATTCTCGAACGCCTACTCCTTTATCGCCAACTCAACGGGCTACACAAACATCGACGTCTTCCTTGCCGACATCCCACTGGCGAACATCACCGGCACAATCCCGGGCCCACTCAACGCGCAGTTTTACGTGCCGATCACCGTGCCAAACACGTCCGCTGTCGGTGCGGGCGGGGGTCCCCTCTTTGTCGCATCTGGCCTCGACACCAGCTTTACCGCCGCCTCGGCGCCAGCGTCGGTCAACCTCACCGCTTAGTGAATGACGGTGCCGTAGCTTGGCCCCCGTGCTGTAGTGTTGTCATCCAACTCGTCGTCCAGTGGGACCGGCAATGGCCCTGCGGGTGCCTGGAGGGCGTGTCTGTGTTGTGCCTGTCTGAGTCTGACTCGACGTAACTTACGCGCTGCAGACATAATTGGTGCCAGGCGCTTGCTTTAGCGCGCAAGTGCAGCGACTAGAAAAACCGGCATTGACCGCGATTATGACCCTAGTGGAGACTGAGTCCGCCTTCTTTAGGATGTTTTCCGAGGGGGGTGTCCTATTCCGTGTTCTGTGGGAACAATGAGACAGGTCATTACTTGTCCTAGCTTCACTCGCCTGCGAAGCACTGTCTTACTTCCCTCTCAGGAGTAATTCCATTCGCAGTTTGGGCAGTGGTATGGCACAAATTCCCTCCTTTATTACCCCCCGATGAACCAACCATGTTTTTAGTTTGGGCTTCCATCACACGCAATAACGATTACGTCAAAATGGAGGGCCTCAGTCGCGTGGTCAAAGATACCAAACATCGCAAGGAACTCGTTGCAGGTGGCCTTGCCAAGTTTCTCACGGCAGGTGTGTAGGATACCTTTTGATGGAGAGGTATCGCTAACGAATCTGCAGAATACCGTGGCTTAGCCGACCGATTGGGGGGCCGTGCGAACGACTTTCGGACGGCATACTACGCTTATTTGAGCGCCCCGACCTTCAACCTTAATAGCCTCCTTAGGATCTCTCTAAAAGAGCTACCACAAGTCCGCTCATCAAACTGTCCTTACGTTCCTCGAGCCTCATGTCTTTTTAGATTATTTTCACACTTCAGGCAGTCAAGATGTCTATGTCAATACCTGTCTCGCTCGCTTCGCTCCACTTGTTACAACAGTCATTAGACACATTTGCGATGAGCATTGATGACATCTTTGAGAAAATGGGGAGCATTTCCGATCGACTATCGAGCTTGCGAAAGCTGTACGAAGCTGAAAATATCCCAAACAAAGTCGTCGATGGAACTATTCCATTCCTGATCAGCGACAGAATATCGCTAGAGTTCAGGTAACTTACTATTTCCGCAGATGTACTGGGGTTGATTTGGGATCCACAGGAATGTTTCGTTCCGATATTCAGGAAGCGAACAGTATGCTCTATGTGACGTCTCTTTCAAGGTCTTGCCAGGCCAACTTTGCGTACGTCCACACATGCTATATATTCTCGGGGTGCACGCGGCCGGTCTCATCCTGTATCTGCGCCTTACCTTAGGTGATAGTTGGCTTGAATGGATCCGGAAAGAGCACCATTCTCAAACTTGTTGCTCGAATATTCGACCCACGGAGGGGAGCATACTCATTGACGGCCACGACATCAAGACATTGAGGCTGGCAGTCCTTCGACGCGCGGTGGCAATCTTGTTCCAGGACTGTACCCACTTTCCTCTCTCCGTACGTGCCAATGCTTACATACCCTCACCCAAGCTCGCCAACGCGTGTGATTGCAGATTAGGGACAATATCGGGTTGGGTAATCCGCGTCTTGCGGGTGACGATGCGGCGATCGAGGAAGCTGCACGTCTGGGAGGAGCGTCCGAATTGATCGCACGACTCCCGGATGGCTTTGATACTTAAGCGACCCGTCCGTGATCGATATGTGGGACTACCGGAGGGGACGAGGAAATTCCTCGGCCGGAAGGTTGTTGAAGGGCGCCATGGGTTCAAAGAAGATACTGCTGACCGTGAGTTGAGCGGAGGGCAGATGCAGAGGCTCGCGGTTGCAAGAACGTTCATGCGGTCTTCGACTATGGAACAAGAGGTGGGGTTGCACGAGCCAAGCGCATCACTAGATCCTGCTGCCGAACACGGTACGATCGATATTTCCGCATCTGCGTTTGATCTTGAGCTCTTCTTTTCTTTTCTAGATCGCTTCTCACGGCTTCGGAAGTTGCGAGGGAACAAGACGATGATATTCTCGACGCATTGTTTTGGAAGCCTGACGCGACACGCCGATATCATATTGTGCGTCTCTGCTATCTCTCTCCTCATACGTTTCTACATCGACCTGACTTGTTGCCGACGATAGGTACATGAACGACTCGGCTATTGTTGAGGCGGGCACGCATGAGGAGCTACTGAAGCACGAAGACTCGGATTATGGTCGTCTGTGGCGCATGCAAGCTGAGGCTTTCTTGTGACGATGATCGCTGGTCCTGGTGTAGGCCATGTCGGTGAAAAGCTAGTCTTGCACGTGGGAGAGTCCTTGAGCCCCCAGATCTCAGACCTACCTATATTGGGTGTGACCCATGTGTTAGCATCGAGCAGCCGTATGTAAGTGTATAGTCTGAAGACAGTAGAGGCGTAGCGTGCAGGAATGCGCCCGTGAATCACGTAGAACGCATTTTCATGGCAATAAACATGGACCATTATATTAGATTTGACCGGAGCCTGTTGCAAAGAGTCAGTATTACCGTTCGTACCCTCATGGCTGGCCCGTGAGCGGCGTGAGCTCGACTTACAGCTGGGAACGAGACTATGAAATCGTCGCCAATGGCTGTGCATGCTGACCGCATCTTTACCCGTGACTCTCCGTGTGTGCTACTCCTTTCTAGGATACACACACGCCGCAATGACCAGTTTCCGTTTCCTACAATCAACTGCAGGGACGCACGGCCGCCATGTGGCTCCGATCAACGGATTATGGTTTTCGGCCCTCATAGTCTCAACGTGGAAACAGGTTCGTGCACAAGAGAATAACCAGATGGTGCCGGTATTGGAGATGAAGGTGTGCTCTGCTCGCTGCCAGTGTCGAGCAATTGCTACTCAGCGTCCGATGCCGGTTATTAGAGTGTCCAAAGAAAAGCCCTTTATTTGACCCCGAGAGAATGTACAGAAGAATTAAAGTGCCAAGTCCATCCATACGCATAATGGTATCAGTCGAAATCTGGCTCGTGCCTCACGACATTCATGACAACTCGAGCGATCTAATAAGCGCTTCAGCTTTGGCGGAGCACGGCTTGAACTCGCTAAGGAACGGCTTCGGGCGCCTACAATAAGAAATACGTCAGACCGTAGCCCTCGCTCGCACAGGCAGTGGGAAGAAGACATACACAGACACCGCTGCTGAACTCACACATCGGCTCTTGGACCACCCCATTGATTGTCGCCATAGGCAAACAATTATATAATCAGCTTCGGTTTGTCGTTATTTCCTTCTATGTCTCTCCCTCAATGGCTACTCAGTGCTCTTGCTGATCGACGACGTTCTTGCACATGGCTGTAGTAACCAGGAAGACCCGATTTGCACGAATTTCGACCTGCCATATGACCTTGGCAAGCAAGGTGACTCCCCTTTTCTTTGGCTCTCTCTTACCTTCTCATACTGCGTGATTGGACAACGAAGGAGACGACAACGTGAAATATCGCAAAAGTTTCCTCCTCTCTGAATCCTGTTATGTCTTTGTCTGATTGGAGTGAAGCTTGCACGCTGCCCAAGTGAAAGGTGTTCGTCTTCTATCGAGCAGGAAGTTACCCTGCCAGTGCCTGCGCATACAGAAGGACGTTCATTTCCTACATTTCTCCCTCTGTGTCAAACTTCTCGGATGTCGAACTAACCGTCCCCGCGCTTTTCAGTTTTCGGTTCAAACAACAGCGAATGTCCGTGACCCCCTATCCTATGGACAAAGACAGGATAAATTTGGTCCCTTTCCGCAACACAAGCACAACGAGTGTTTGATTGATCATGTTGATGAGCCAGCTTCGACTGATCCTGTTCTACTTACAGGTCAAGAGCGGCGTGGGGGTGGCTTTACATGTGCCGAACGTGTACAGAGTGATGAGGTTGTCCCTTTTTTGCTACTTTTTCTTGCCCGATGTCCTTACAGCCTGCTTCATATGGGACACGCGCTGTCGGTCACAAGTTCTCTTGATGCTTCTATCACCATGTCTGTGACACTGTCCGGTTCCGCGTGCCTTTCATGCAGTGCCCTTCTGGAGCATCCTCGCTGTACACTGGGGACGGCAATCACTACTTTCTTCAAGTTCGACGCTGTCATCCAGCCGCAGAATTCTCACCATCTGTCCGCGCCTATAATAGCAAACCAAGACGGAAGAAGATGAGGTGCCCGCATGGGGGAATATAAGATTTTCACAAACATGAGTAGCTGTAACGACCGGCGCAGCTGCACGCAGCTTACTATTGCGCCTCAAGATTGTCTGTTTCGAGAATAACACTTATGACCACCGCCCATTCCGTTTAGACACAGAGTTTTTGCTCATGGGTGAGATTGTGGAGCTGCTTCCCTTTTTTCAGCTGAAGCCGTCCCTTTGTACACACAGTCTTCTCACCGTGACTCGGACCCATGTTGCTTTCCCGCCTACAAGAATTTTTGCCAGTGGGAGGATAGTAGCTGCTGTCAAAAGTGACATCAACACGTTGGCTATCATCGTTTCGCAGAAGGTGACCGCTACAAGTCTACTGTCTCATCTCACGATCCGTGCAAAACTCTAACGTGAACGCATTTCGATCAGTGACACAAAACCTTTTGCCTAAGTTATGCCAAACACAATGGTAGTTGTGATAGGCGAGTTAGTCACCGTTCACCAGGTGGTCGCTATCGTCACCACAACTCTGACGGGCCCAGGTGAATAGAATGAATACTGTGTTCGAGTTGGGCCACATAATAACCATGAGTTTGTGCTCATGGGGGGTGGCAGCGGCGCGGTGCGCAGCTCACTCTCGAAAGTTTTGAGGGTGGGTACGTCCAATTTCTCCCCGGAGCCACCCGGATCGTGCACGCAGACCATCTCTCCGAAGCGTTTCAAGCCTGACAGGTTGGGAGGTGAGTCGACGGGTTGAAGTTCGATTCTTCAGCCATGTAGACTGCCGGAGAGCCTCTCCTCATAGACACTTTTGGTAGGAGTTAAAAGCGTCGCTCATCGACGCGAGGACCGTCTGGCTCGACTGACTGCCAGCCAGCCTTTGGCACTGGCACCATCCTCGGGGGCCACTACGACATTGGCCGACCCGACAGGCTTGTTCTCGGACTTGGTCCCGTTCTAGTACTACGTCAGCGGTTGACTTTGCTGATGGCCCGACCCTGACGACTGACTTTAGTTTTGACTAGGGTGTCTTCGGCGACCGGCACTCGCGTGCCCAGTGTAGCTTGCCGTTGTGGCACTTCCCTTTCCGATGTTTCTTCCCACCATCCATCCGTGTCGCTGCCATCGCTTCGTCACGGGACTGAGGCTGCATGCCCTTCCCAGAGGAGCCACCTTCATGCTTGCGCCGTCCCGCCAACCGATCGGCTCCTCAGAGATGTGGTCGATAAGGATGTCGGGATCAATTGGACTGGTAGGCACTAGGACACGTGCAGCGGTGAGTCGGCCAGAAGCAAACTTGGACATCTCGTCCAGGATAGCTTTGATGATGGCTAACTGGTACTCCTTCTCCGTCAGTGACATCGACTGCCACGAGCATCTGGCCGAGGAACGTGTGAACGTCCCCACCACGGGGGCAACGCATTTAAGAGAATGCGGTAAGTAAGGAGACTTTGGACAGACGGCTGTGGAGGAAGGCGTTGTGAGAGTAAGTACTTGCGATTGTCTCGTCCTACTTCAAATTAGCGAACTCTCTTTTTGTCGTTGGTAGGCTGCCGGAACAAGACGAGCGGTGGCGCCAGTGAAGTGGCCCCACTTCTGGTTGACCTCCATCGCCTCCTGGAAATGCACCGAGAAGATCGCCCAGTTGGAGCTGGTGGGTTCGAGATGAGGGGCAGAGGTGGGAAGTGGGTCGGGCATAGTGTTTGCAGCAGAAAGGCCAGGGCCCTTGCCAGGGCCCCATAACTTATTATGATTATCGCTTCGGAAATGTATCAGTTAGCGAATAAAGTGAGTGATGACGTGCGCAAGCGATATCAGCGCTGAGAGGACTGATTATCATGGAACGCGCACTCAGGGCTTAGAACAGAAGAAACTAATAATTCCATAGTATGGAAGACAAGGGTTTTTATAGCTGTGAAGAGAAGAACTGTACAGCAAGAAGTTTTATACTCTGCAGAAGTAGAGTAACAAGATAATGAATCAGCGGACGTTTGGTACAACCAGGAGCGAGTTCGGGAGTGACACCCGAGGACCCGAACGATAGGAAAACAACAAACTGAGACACGATACTAGACAAATGTGCGGGTTTTCTCCACACTTGTATGGAATTGGCTGGTAAGCACGAACAGAAACAGAATCTCACAATAGGCATATTCCGATAACCAGCGACTGACACAGTGATAGAGCTCCTTTACTGTAACGACTGGCCAAGGGAACGACGGTAACATTACATGTGTAGCTAGCACTACTGATCCTTCCCAGTCAGCATTTTTTGGCTTAGACCTGATGGTGCCACTTGCAAAACAAGATTGTACATACAACCAAAGGAAAAGACAAAGGTAGAGAACCGGATCAGAGAATCGGAGAGGCGACCCAAAAAGGTGAGGTCGACCGGAAAGGGACACATGAACTCCTTTCCCGCGAGACAGGTTCACACACCTCAGCAAGCACCCCAGTCCACTTAGCACAGAATAGTCAATAACGAACAACACACAATCACAAAGATCTGATGGCACCCAGGGTAAGTTCAAGGACACCGAACCAGATGAGCAAACTAACAGGCAGATCACAGAGATCCAGAGGAAAAGTGCCTGATAATGGAGTGGCGCCGGATGGGGCGACATTTAATGGGATCGCGAAGACGGTGCTGCGAGAGCAAAAGAAAGCAGCCGAACTTGGTTTCATGAAGATGGATATAGTTAACCCCCCCCAGGGAGCCCACTGGGGCCGATTCAATGACCGAAAGCTCAACAACGAATGGGTCGATGAGCTAGCGATTCAATTCCAATCCAATCTCGACAACTGTACCGATGAGTCCGCGATCGAAGTAGCCGTCAAAATTGAGTGGCTAAAGGATGTAACGAAGGTACACCAGACTGTCGACGGGAAGGCGATCGAAGATGTGAGCGCCATCGAGTTCACGGACGAAGGAAAGACTGCCATCGCCAACAATAATCTCTGGGCTCTGGGTGGGAACCACCGCCGTGAGGCACTAATCCTGTATGTGTCAGCCCAAAGGGAGGAGTTGGAGGAGAAACGCAAAGAATTCAATAGAGTGGAAGAAGAGAGTAAGAAACCGACACAAGCCAGGCTCGGGCCTGCAAAGGGGGCAGCAGTGGAGCGCCAAGATATCGAAGCATATAAGAAGTTGCTCAAGGCCCTGGAAGACAAGATTGAGAACGCAGGATACTGGGTAATAAAGCTCTATGACCGAAGTAAGTCAATCTGTACTAGGTTGGAGGAAGTGGAAGCGTTCAAGTTGACGATGTCCTTGCAGCCAAGATAGAGCAGAACCCCCTTAATATCTCAACCGCTATCTTCCGTTTCCTGTCTCGGAATGAGACGAAAGGCTCTCGTAAGGCAACAGAAGAAGAGCTTCTCCTGGAGATTGTGGACGAACTTAGGGATGCTTATGACCGAGACGTTGAAGTCCAAGGCGAGAGGCCCCAGGACCTGGACATGGCTAAGCGGTACCCTAGGTTTATGGAGGCGGCAAAAGCAAAGGCTGAGGAATATAAGGACGCACGCGGCCACCGACGCCTCTGCTCAGTACCCACTTTCGCGCTCGGTCTGGTGTTGGCATCTCGGATCTGGCAACACTATACACACTCTCCGTGGTTCAACATTGCAACTTTGACCAAGATGCTTGATGACCATGGCAGAGTAAGTGAACCAAAATCACTGTGACAACTTGAAACTAATGAGGCAAAAAAAGTTCATATCGGAATATCTTGTAGAGAGCATCGAGACGCTCGAGCGGATAGCAAACCCAGCAAAGCCACCACTTGATGTGGCCGAACTAAACGATCTAGGAATACAGATGGTGGTAAGCCAAGAACCAGGCAGGTGGACCAAGATGGAAAAGCGGCTATCCTGCATGGAAAAGCCATTCGAAGGGCGAGGGGATGCAAGCGCTTGGGGAAAGGAGCTCCTGGATAAAATCGACCGATGCTTCATCAAAAATTACAAGGATAACGAAAAGGAGAAAGAGAAAGACTCGGAAACTCTATCCGACTCACTGTTCTTCCAGGACAATAAGAACATCAACAAATTTACCCTGTACTGCGCGGACGTTGACCGAGTTCTTTTAGAGAATCCCAAAACCACACTCCCCTATGCGCGAGAATACTTCGCGTACGCCATGATGTACAGGACACATGGCCACAAGTTTCCCATGCCACTGGGAACTGCGAGTGTTGTTCAGGCTGTCCATAAGCTTGCCACGAAATATAATAAAGGTCTTTGTGAGGTGTGTACATTTCCTATCATTGTTCCTCTCTGGGTCTCAGAACGTCGCGACGTATGTGGAGATCCCTATATGGATGTGCACATGTGTCACATGTCACATGTGTACCGCGCATATGTAGACTCCCTATGTGCGGATGTTCTTGCTTGTTACTGGAGGACCGCGGATATGGAATCTCCCCACACGCGGCATCATGCTATTACTGTGCTAATATATTCTATCCAAGGTCATCTCATGGCTTGGGACTTGTGTGTCCTGGGTACCCAAACTTGGTGCAAAAATATATATCGTCCATGACAAGTTCGATGCTGCTCTTGACACTGTGTCCAGAGATGGACTCATTCGAAGCAACGCAACTGGGATTAGAAGAAATGTTTGTTTTTGTCTCTGTGGCTGGTGTGCTTGACTAAGAAATGGGTAGGTATTTCGGATCATATTTTCACACCTCACAAGCACCGTTGTGGAGATGGACACTTTCTTGATGAAGAACAACACAAATCGAATGCTCGTCAAAGACATCTCAAGCTTCAAGTATCTAGCTGATGACTTAGCCATTGTGGGCAAGGCAGCATCATCGGGTACGTCAAAGAAACCAAATAAGTCAAAGCTGGAGCCAGTGAAGGCCGTCATGAAGAACAAGGATACTTCTAGTGTGGTCGACTTCCTTTCTGCGGTGGATTGGACCGCTGAGCGCTTCCGTACGGAATTAAAAACCAACTACAAACTAATGCATACAGGGAACGTTGGTTCTAGAGATGTTCGGCTCTCTAAATGTCTTGGGTCCTGAATTCTATCCATGTGTGGTATCCCATGGAATTCCTCATCTCAAAACCGGCCACGTGACTGGACTGCCCTCGCTCTTGCAGTCACAGTTGAGACTGCTGTTGTTGAGAGCTATAGGCAAGATCTCCTCTCTCACTGTCCTGGCGCCAATACTCTCAGGAACGATCTTCGGGACATGCTTGTAAAAGCTGTGGCCCCCTATAGTGATGAGGGTTCAGATGGGGAGGGCTCCCCCATGGTCTGTAAATGGGAGTTCCCTGACAATATGGAAGGTGGGGCAGGTGGGGCACCCAAGCTCAAGGACCTCCTGGAGGAATGGAATTCCGCTCGTGCTGGATTCTCCAAGGAGAAAAAAGATCCCATTGCGGTCGCTATTCAGTCCTTCGAGAAAAATAACTTCAAGTATCTCGCTTGTTCTGGTTCTGCTGCTGAGGCACAGCCTGGGGCAATTGAGACCCTTGCTCACCAGCTCCTTTCGGGTCTCTATGAAGTATCTATCGTCCAACAGTCCGACTCAGAGATTAGTGGCAAATTCTGACTCTTCTTTTTCAGATTATGTGTAAAAATAAGGCCCGGATTGAACATGAAGGCAAGGACGACAATGACGACGAAGATTCAGACTTTGATATGGACAACACCCCCATCCCAGTCATTTCAAGGAAGCCCCATGTTGTATCCAAAGAATACAAGAAAGAGGTAGCCAAGATACTTTCCGATGGCTTCCGCATCTGCTGACTTATGGAAAAGCTCAATTATGACAAGTGGGCGTTCACTCAGTCTGTGCAGAAAAATAAAAGGATCGCGCCATTGAAAGTGAGCCAGTCATGTCTGACTCCATCCTCTTCACCGCTTAGTCGTCGCTTATTCCAATGTCTCGCCAGGAGCTGCATGCCTCCCCATTCACCGATCGAATTATGGCGGGCCTGGAAGAAAACAATACCCAACAAGGTCTGTCAGAACTGTCCTTTGACAGGCGCACTCGCTCCACTGCCACCTTATTGTTTGACTGAACATTATGGGCCCAGTGTCTGAGAGCCCTATGGGCATGGAGTCACAGGCCAGCGAACTTGACCCTCAGCAGGGGTCGAGCTCCCAGGCCCAGCCCCGTTCCCCTGTATCTTTTAGTAGTCAGCATGATAGAGCTAGCACTCCTCCCTCTCGGGAACCTTCCAAGCACCCTGCCCCCTCCTCGCCAGGTGCGCACTCATGTCCTCATCTATTTTGTTTTGGTGACATATTTGCCTGGCCGTTATTGCAGAGGATGCCCGCCCAATTAAGAGGCAGAATCGGCCTAAGAGCAGCACTCCTCCACTGCCCAAGAATGTGGGCTCTTCCTCTCGACGCCAGGCATCCTCCGGTGGGAAGACGTCCGTCACCAACACTCGATCCAAAGATTCATCCCAGAGCCTCGCTGCACATGACAGTGATGTTCCTGATGACGACTTGATGTGACTTGTTCTCGAGGTGTGCCTCTTGTTGTCGGAATATGCCTATTGTGAGATTCTGTTTCTGTTCGTGCTTACCAGCCAATTCCATACAAGTGTGGAGAAAACCCGCACATTTGTCTAGTATCGTGTCTCAGTTTGTTGTTTTCCTATCGTTCGGGTCCTCGGGTGTCACTCCCGAACTCGCTCCTGGTTGTACCAAACGTCCGCTGATTCATTATCTTGTTACTCTACTTCTGCAGAGTATAAAACTTCTTGCTGTACAGTTCTTCTCTTCACAGCTATAAAAACCCTTGTCTTCCATACTATGGAATTATTAGTTTCTTCTGTTCTAAGCCCTGAGTGCGCGTTCCATGATAATCAGTCCTCTCAGCGCTGATATCGCTTGCGCACGTCATCACTCACTTTATTCGCTAACTGATACATTTCCGAAGCGATAATCATAATAAGTTATGGGGCCCTGGCAAGGGCCCTGGCCTTTCTGCTGCAAACACTATGCCCGACCCACTTCCCACCTCTGCCCCTCATCTCGAACCCACCAGCTCCAACTGGGCGATCTTCTCGGTGCATTTCCAGGAGGCGATGGAGGTCAACCAGAAGTGGGGCCACTTCACTGGCGCCACCGCTCGTCTTGTTCCGGCAGCCTACCAACGACAAAAAGAGAGTTCGCTAATTTGAAGTAGGACGAGACAATCGCAAGTACTTACTCTCACAACGCCTTCCTCCACAGCCGTCTGTCCAAAGTCTCCTTACTTACCGCATTCTCTTAAATGCGTTGCCCCCGTGGTGGGGACGTTCACACGTTCCTCGGCCAGATGCTCGTGGCAGTTGATGTCACTGACGGAGAAGGAGTACCAGTTAGCCATCATCAAAGCTATCCTGGACGAGATGTCCAAGTTTGCTTCTGGCCGACTCACCGCTGCACGTGTCCTAGTGCCTACCAGTCCAATTGATCCCGACATCCTTATCGACCACATCTCTGAGGAGCCGATCGGTTGGCGGGACGGCGCAAGCATGAAGGTGGCTCCTCTGGGAAGGGCATGCAGCCTCAGTCCCGTGACGAAGCGATGGCAGCGACACGGATGGATGGTGGGAAGAAACATCGGAAAGGGAAGTGCCACAACGGCAAGCTACACTGGACGCGAGTGCCGGTCGCCGAAGAAGGACGACCACCCTAGTCAAAATCAAAGTCAGTCGTCGGGGTCGGGCCATCAACAAAGTCAACTGCTGACGTAGGCTACTAGAACGGGACCAAGTCCGAGAACAAGCCTGTCGGGTCGGCCAATGTCGTAGCGGCCCCCGAGCCTCGGAGGATGGTGCCAGTGCCAAAGGCTGGCTGTCAGTCGAGCCAGAGGTCCTCGCGTCGAAGAGCGACACTTTCAACTCAAGTGTCTATGGGGAGAGGCTCTCCGGCATTCTACATGGCTGAAGAATCACTTGCCAGTGATCAGTCGAAACAAGGCTTGCCCGCACGGCGCGATTGAAAGGGGTCGCATGTCACATGACCATCTGACAAATGTTGGAATCCGTTCGTCCCCCCCCTTGAACACCTTCCACAAATGCCTTGGTCACTGCGTTGTGGACAAAGTGTGTGCATGTTTTGGCTCAGTGAATCAGACATGAATCCAGGCCAGAACTGCCACACTTTGCACTCCATGGCCTTTTCCCCCCAGTCCATTGCACCCACGGCAAGAATCTCATCGGCGCGGAGTACATCTTCGTCAATGCTGCATTCCTTGAAACCTTCCCTTTCACGTGAATGCCCAAACAGCATGGCCGAGGTTGTGAAGGTTTTTCCCATTCTCTCCATTTTACTGCCATGGAGTTCCTGATTGCTGTTATGAAAGACCGCTGTGATCTGGAACAAGTCCGACTTCTCCGCTCTTGACTCGGAGTCGCGACAGTCAGAGATCGTTGCTGCCATTTAGACCCCCAGTATCAACTATTCAGGGCGCACAAAATTGACGCGCTCTACATCCCAAGAGCTACTTCTCTCCATTATCATGGGCTCGATCTTGGTCAAAGCGCATATAGTCACCGATGATGAGCGTGAAACGACTTTTGGTCACTGATTAGGCACGCAATCGAAGCCGTGCTGAACCCCCAGCATGCTGCGCGACGAGTGCATCAGCGTGGGGATGATCCTCGAAGGAGAGGTGACATGTCAGCTCGGACATTTCAGTCAAGTTGGTGTCGGCTGCCTTACGCGCTGTTTGAAGAGTTATAACCTCTCCGTCTTGCTGTCGGGTCCACGGATCACGGGCCTACCAGCTTCGAGGTTTCTCACCGTTGACCGCCTGCTGGGCATCATGAAGATTGGCAAGAAAAACAGTGGCTCCGAAAAGAAGATTGTTCTCCTCGCTACTATCGGCAAGACCGTGGAACAGAAGGCCAGCGTCGTTCCTCACCCCATCATCGCGAAAACTCTCGCTGAGGCTGCTGAGGTCATTCCTGGGGTCAACGGTAGTCAGATCCAGTACCTGGAGTCTGAATGCTGTCTCCCCCTCTCAACTCGATCGAACCTGATGGCCTCAAGGGTGGGCGGATCAAGTTGGCTGCAAGCGTATCTAGTCAATGTCTCGTCGATCCTACTTTGCGCGCCCTATGCCCAGGAGCCAGTCACCCTCGAGCTGATAGGCGGTCAGGATCTCAGCATTATATCAACATGACGTTAGCGATGATGCGCACTTTTGGAGTTGACGTGGTTCACAAAACCTATCCGGCATCTGGTCGTCACTTGGACGTCTACTCCTTTCCGAAGGCAGTGTAACCCGTCCGATTACAGCATCGAATCCAGCAGTGCGACATACCCTCAGGCTCTTGCTATCGCCGCCATTACAGGTACAACCTGTACTATCTCGAATATCGGGTCCTCATCGCTCAGGGGGGATGTGCGCTTCGCAAAGGAAGTTCTCGGGCCTATGGGATGCAAGGTCTGGTCACGCAAACTGCGATGGAGACAACAGTACAGGGCCCACCAAAAGGTCAACTCAAAGCTCTTGGCCTAATTGACATGGAACCGATGACGGACGCGTTCCTCACGGCCTCAGTGCCGGCTACTGTGGCAGCCGGCACCCCGGCGAAGGGGAGAGAACTTGACGATGGCAGCAAGCCGACAACAACTAGGATTGTTGGCATCGCCAATCAGCGTGTCAAGGAGTGCAACCGCATCCGTGCTATGATAGATCAGCTTGGTACGTGGCGCTCTTACGCCGTTAGCTTCAACTCGTAACCCAGAATGCGTACAGCGAAATTTGGTGTCGAGACCAAGGAATTGGACGATGGTTTCGAAGTGTATGGCAAGCCAATTGGTGATCTCAAGCGTGGGGTTAGCGTCCACTGCTACCATTATCACCGCATTGCAATGGCATTCAGACCTGTAGTTGACAAGATGGTGCTCAAAGAGAAGCGCTGTGTCGAAAAGACGTGGCCTAACTGTGATTTGGAGAACATGGTGAATATTTTTCCCGTGTCATGAAGCATATATTGATCATGTTGTGGTCTCAGAGTTGTCGGCGTTGAGCTTGGACAAGCCACTGACCATGCTTCCGCCAAGCCAGATGAAGCCCCATCTGTGATTATCATCGGGATTCGCGGTTCTGGAAAGACTCATTGGGGAATTAGCTACTACGACACTGGGCTGAGCCTTGAGCGACGCGGACGCTTACTTCGAACAAAAATTCACTCGGGACTCCGTGACTGTCCAGCAGCATGGCTGGCCCGCATTTCATACTACAGAAATCCAGGTTCTCAAGGAGCCCACAGAAATTCCCTTCCCATCATGTCATCGGCCTCGGACGAGGGAACGTCGAGACTCCCGAGGCGCGGGAGATCCTCTCTTCCTACGCTAAAGATTGGCTCGTGGACCACGCTGTGCGCCCGGTGCACAAAATAGTTGCGTATCTGGAGGCAGAATCCAACCGGCCGGCTGACGGCGAGCCCATCATTGACGTCTACAGGCGGTGCGAGGCGCGGTTCACAGAATGTTCCAGCTACGAGTTCATTAGCAGCACCGTCGTACCTACCCCAGACGAAAGATCGCCACCCAAAGTCAATAACGTCCGAGACGAAGTCGCCCATTTCTTCAGCCATGTTATTGGTCACAAAGCGAATCTTGCCCCAGACTTCGTGCGGGGCCATCGCTCGTACTTCCTCTTGCTGACATTCCCTGACATCACCCCATTGTTGTCCAACTTCGAGGAGCTGACTGCTGGCGTAGATGCGGTTGAACTTTGCCTCGACCTTTTATGCCATCAGGGCCAGTTAGATTCGGTGGGCCCGCACATCCCGCCGCTCAGCTATGTTAGCGAGCAGGTCACGGCCATTCGCCGTGTCTTGAGTCTACCGATTGTGTACACCGTACGGACATTATCCCAGGGAGGTGCCTTCCCCGACAAGTCTGTCAAAGAAGCCTTTGACCTTTTCCGCTTGGCCTTGAGGCTGGGTGTCGAGTATATGGATCTCGAAATTTCGTGGCCGGAGAAGGACGTTTGCGACCTAATAGTTCGCAGGGCCACTTGAACATCCTGGCATCTTGGCACGATTGAAGCAGAAATCTTAAATGGGACTTGTCGGCCGTGGACGCCACCCTCGAGGTAGCGAAAGCTTATGGTGACGTCGTGAAGATTGTTGGCAAAGCGAACCCACTCGACAATAACCTCGCACTTCAGCGGTTTGTGAAATGGGAAAACTCAGCGGTGGACGCCAAGCCCATCACCGCCATCAATATGGGTGTCGACGGACAGCTTTCTAGAGTACTCAACCATACCTGCACTCCCGTTACGCACCCTCTCTTTCCGAGCAAGGCAGCTCCTGGCCAAATGTCCTTCGTTGAGATTCAGACGCTGAATCCTATCGGTGAGCCTCCCGCAAGGAAGTTCTACATTTTCGGAAATCCCGTCGCGCATTCCATGTCACCTTCCATGTCACCTACTCTGCACAACACCACCACTGCTGGGCATCCCGCACTGACGTTGATCATGACGTGCGCTTCGCTCTTACGGTCCCCGGCTTTGGGGGCACATCAATTCCATTCAAGCGGGACATCATTGCTCACCTTGACCAGCTCTCTCCGGAGGCTAAAGCCATCGGCGCTATTAACACCATTATCTCCCGCACAAAAGGCGGGTCTCAGATCCTGTTTGGCGACAATACAGGCTGGATCGGGATCCGGAACATTGTCCGGGATCGCTTGCCGTCTTCGATGCGCAAGATCGACAGCGCTCTCGTCATTGGCATGGGAGGCACAGTGCACGTGGAGATCTACGCGCTGCACTCTCTCGGAGCGACGCGCACCTACCTGTCCAACTGCACTAGGCGGAGCGCAGAAGAATTGGTCAATGCGATCCCTGGCGCTTGCGTCGCGCTGCTCGATACGCTCGACTTGTCGTCCGTTCCGGGAGCGGTAGCCCCGAGCGTCATCGTGTTTACCGTGCGGAGACGACGACAAGGGCGTGCCCAACGCGCTGGTCCTCCCGTCTACCCTCTTCAGCGAAGAAGCTGGGGTCGTCGTCGACATGGCCTACAAGCCCACGGAGACGCCGCTCCTGAAGCTCGTCAAGACGGCCGTCCCTGCGGACCGGATGTGACCCACGGTTGCTGACATAGAGGTTCTCCTGGAGCAGGGCTTCCAGCAGTTCGAACTGTGGACCGGGAGGACGTGCCCGAGGAGCGCCGTGGCCAAATCAGTATTTTCTCTCAGACTTTTCTTCATAGCCTCTTAGGTTTGGGGAATAAGAGCCCAAGGTCGAGCCCAATGATGTAGAAAGTAGAGGCGTCCTGAGTCGAGTGTAAAAAGTTAATTGAATCAATCAAGGGAGGGATGTTGTGAAACTGAATTGCCAGTGTAGGGTGGGGCCGGACATGTTGTAGTATTGTACTGGCTTAGTAGTGAAGACCAAAGATCATGTTTTCAAATTCGCAGGAGAGACCGACATGCAAAGAGGTCACTGGCTATGTAGTGTAAAACAATGGGTGAGGCTCATTGCACGGGGTGGGTGACTCACAAGAGCTAGTCTATGACTTGAGCGCTTCGTTTCGCCTTGGCAACTTGGACATCACATTTCCAGTTAATGTACGGCATCTTTCAAACGCAAAAACTGTCTTGTATTCCCCATGTCGTACCGAGAATGAACAACGGGTTTGCACCTACTACTGAGCAGTCATGGTGATGCAACTGCCGTATCCGTGGGCATTTGGTGGTGCAACGGGTCAGCCCATCTGCAAACCCCGGGGGCCCGGATTGCACAGTAACTCCTAATAAAGAATAATCACTATCGGAAGCTTACAGAACATCATAAAATAAAAAATTAGCTCAAGTAACGAGGGTGTGGGTAAAGAAGGAAACGGGAACGGGAGAGGGTGTTGAGATGTCGAGCGTCCACGCGCAAGTTGTCTCGGCGTTGGACATGTGTGATTGGAAGAGATGAGATGCGAGCGTAGGCTAGTAACATGATGATTACAGTAGTAGCTGTGATCAGGGACTATCCCCTTGATATTTAGTCGAGACATTATTCACGTTCGTTTTTAACGGTGTGGGTGTCTGCAGATTATTTCACGTGTATTGTACGAACTCGTTGCGATGTACTTAAGTCGCCTTATGCGCATGTGGCTCCCCAGTCGTTCTGAGACTTCTGGTGTGCCAGATTGCCCTAACTCTGCGCCGTTGCGTCAGAGGGAAGGTGAATGAAGGAACTGATCTATCAGTACTAGTATCAGTCCGCGCCAAAACCTTCACGCTAAACAAAAAGTTCTGTCACTACTGATCAGTAGTGTGCTCTGTGAATTCTGTATGACCAGGAGGAAGTTTAACAGAGCTCCCACATGCGAACAGAGTCACTGCACAAAGAGGTGACGATGTCAGCCAGTGTAGTGGTGAGTTGTACAAACAGGTTACATACATTATAGCAGAAGCGGATATCGATCCATCAAAGCAAGGGTTGTTGCCTACTTTGTCAGGGAACCACCCACTGGCACTCGTCCCACCAGCAGCGAGGTTTGACCTGCGCTTTCCACAGCAAGTTGCCTCTCCTTTTCTGTCATATTGAGATGGAGTTCTTGTGGGCTATCCACGATTTGCAGGAAACACATTTGAAGTTGGGGCTCGAAGATGTATTTATTACTACTATACCCTATGGGCTTTATCCAAAAGTAATTGTCCAAGAGCGGCAGAAGGCCAGAAACCACTGTGACTTGTAGAGGATGGCTAATTTGAATACAATCGGAGCGGACTGATATGCATTATCACCCACTTATATGCTACACAACGCCCGCAAGGCAAGCCATTAGTGGGAATTAGAGGGTGACCTCGAGGGGGACTGTCTGACCAGGCAGGCGTCCACACTGCACTAGGATTCAGTCAAAAAAGATGAGAGCAGACAAAATGGAGAAAAGAGCAAGAGCAGATACGAGAACTGGGATTAAAAAGAAGACAGAAGCAAGACCGAAAAATTCAAGCAAGAGTACCGTGCGTGGTTGAGATAACAGAATGAAAAGAGGGGGACAGACAGAAACGGGAATGATGTGGAGGCTGGTGCAGAGACTAAGCATGGCTACGTCTGCCGCTGTTCCTTTGTGACTGGTGGCGAGTCCTCCTCGCAGTCGCTCTCTTTGAGGTCATCTGAATGAGACCGTTTCCTTCCCTGGCCGCGCCAAGTCATCTCCGGATATTCGCATTGTCTGCACCGCTTTGCACATTGCCTGTACAACGAGAGATGACGTCGTCAACATTGCAACATCCCACTCAACTAATTCCAGGAGAACTCACTGGCACGTGTTGTCCTGACAATCACCAACCAGAGGGCGGCACTGGATCTTCCGCCGACGACAGAAGAGGCACGCCAGCTTGGTTCGCAATACAGGGCGCCTGCCAGTGCGTCCCAACATGGGTAGAGTAAAAATCGATTCCAGTGCGCTCTTGCTGTCGTTTATGGATGACTCCAGAGCCCCAGCCGAAGACGACGGGCAAGATGACATTGACGAGAGCGGGCTTGACGCAGCGGAATTATCCCCCTTGCCGGACCCTGGCAGCGCTGGTTGGAGCTGCGCCGGATAACGGGCTTCCGTAAGTGGATGCGTAGTAACGGTGTGAGTCAGGAGGGGTAGTTCAGAGGCTTACCTTACATAGCCGCGGGAGCATGTCGTAATTGTGGGTAGCAACTTCAGGGAAGGAATGCGCTGGGGTGTGAGCGTGCAGAGGTGTTACAATAGACAAATTCTGAGGTGGAGCATCGGCACACGTAGTCGGCAGCGCTTCGGAGGAAACTGAGCCTTGCGTTTGTGTAGGGGCAGACACCACCAGACAGGGCACCTGCACCAGAGTCGAGCAACTTGAAGGGTCCCCAGCCCAACCACCCAGAGAGAGCGACATAGATGCCGCATTTGGTGAGGGTGCCGACACGCCGAAAGAGCCTAGTCTATCTCCGAGAGCAGGCGTACACGGCAAAGCTGCCTGGCGTGCCTGTGGATCTTGTGGCTCAAGAGCGTGAGCGAGGGAAGACATACGAGCATGAAGCGTGCCTATCGAAGGCGGAGCAGGTAACTCATGCTTTAGCACCTGATACAGGGAGCTGTGACGCAGTGGCAAAGGTGCCAGGGGAGACGATGTCATTGGATCAATATTCCAACGACGATCAGTGGACAAGACAGGATCTGGTAGGAAGACACCACTCAGAGGCGGACAAGAATTATTTGGATAAGGGGCAGGTGGTTCATCGAATAAGCTCTCAGGCTGCCAGTAGTCGGTTACCGGCTGCTCCGAGTCGGTCTGTGAGAACTCCTCATGGCTTGCAAAACTAGATATACCACCCCAATGTAGATGAAGCGCTGGTTGCGTCGACCCTGAGAAGCAGTTGGGAATTGTCATCCTGCCCACCCCCTGGATGTATGGGATGGGGTATGAGCGCTGCTTCCCGAATTGATATAAGCCCAGGACGACACATTTACAATGACGACATTCGATATTCACCTGTTCGCAAGAGGGGTGTGCCTGCTTCTGTTCGTGTACGTGGGGACGAGATTCCTGATTATACTCAGGAAAAGATTTGTACGTGTTTCCAGGATGGTAGTAGTCTGGCTGTGATGGATCCTGCCCCTGGCTAGAGTGCGACATTGAAGAGGGGTGGAAAGCTACTGGATCGACAAGATGCCATGGCCCTCCAGGTGTGGCGACTATAGGTGCCCATTCATAGCCAAAAAGGAGGTTACTCGACTGGGGGGCGAATTGTGAAGAGCCCGTAGTGGTTGTTACTATGGGCACGGTGTATTGAAGGGAGTTCCTCTCACAAGAGGTACAGCGACCATGGATGGAGCACGACATCAACGTGCACTGGTTTTATCTTGCTAGAAGACGAGTTGGTGATGCAGTGAATAAGAGGGAGAGGGAGAGGGAGGACGTGAAGGACGTCTGCTGAGTTCGCAACGTGACGGCGCGTTTGCAACGTGACGGCGCATGCGCCGGTCTGTAGGAAACTCTGGACGCACTAGTCTGAAAAAGAACGGCAATTGATCGAGAGAAAAGCCGCCGCCGAATGGTACTAGTTTTTGATACTTAGCCACCATCCTTCATCGCTTCTGGTACATTTCGGGCACCCTCGACCCAGCCGACTCGAACCGGTGCCACAGGCTGTACAAATCTGTGGCAATGTATTAGGTCGTCTTCAATCCCACCTTGACAAAGCCGATACCTAGTTATGTAAGACCATGTAAGACCATCTATATCTATCTATCTGTGTACGACTGTGACATACTTCACCTTCTAACTTGGTTAGTTTGCGTTCGCGACAGGTTTTTTGGCGGGGTGGCCAATTTGAACACCGCCCCATTTGTTGCCTTGCATTTTTAAGTACGCGATTTATTCGAATACTGACTTTATTGAACAGTCGAGCTTTGCGCATCCGCCGCATCGTACGTATGCGTCTGCCACTGCGGTGTGTTATCATGTGGGGTGCACTCCTACCCTTTTTATGGAGCACCCTCTTCCTACTTATGACGCAGTTATGACGCGTACTATATCGATTGAACAACAAAGGAGTGAAGTTTGCAAAAAGTTCGTCCTCTATACCTTGCTCTATACTCTCCCTTTGTTTCTCCCTGACCGCTGAAGGTACAAGTGAAGCGCGTTCATCTTTGGTCGAATTGGAGGTTTCGCTGCCTGTGAATGTAGGAGTACATTTTTTCCCTGCATCTGTTTGTGCCCCCATGTCCAAGTTCTCTAAGTTAACTTTTCATCGTGGTTTTCAGTTGGCGAACGAAACACCCTTTGTTGTTGACCCCTTTTCCCCTGAACACGAATGTGATGAGTTGCATCCGAGTCCGGGTCCTTCAGCACAACGCGAACAACTTGAAGAAGACTGCTTCATTGACCAAATTAATGAACCTGCTTCGACTGATCCTGATCTGCTGGCTGGTCCTGAGCAGGTTGAGGGTGTACGAAGAGATGAGGTCTTCCTTCTTTTGTACTCCTTTTGGCCCAACAACTTACGGCCCGCTTCACTCAGGGTATCGAGCCACATTATTTAGGGAGAACGATATCCGAATGCAATTTTTGTCGTGCTTTGCATTGGCTATTGAGTGGGCCCTTCGCTTTCGAACCCTCAAAACGGCTCCTGTTGCGTGCAGGGAGCGACCACGGAGTCAGTAAGCCATTCACACACGTAAATCTCACCGGCAAGGCCGACAACTTGAATTTGGGATCGCAATCAAACAACACATAGGAGCGTCTGAGATTGACACCCCCCCTGTCAGGCTCTCACAGTCCCCTATGGCGCCCTAAGAAAAATATGAGTGGGAGGGGGGATATAAGATTTGTCGTCCAGGGCGACAACCGTGACAATGGCCACAATGTCTCAGGTGAAAGAGATGATACCATTGACAGGAGAAAGACGATTGGAGGGATCTGCACGAACTCCAGCGCTCAAATGCAGCTACCTGCAAGTCAATCTCAGATATGAGACGTACCTTCGCATCTATGTCGTATAACCTCACACTGAAGACTTCATCTCTTCATCTCACAGCGAAAGCTCCCGATGTCTTACTTCGAGTTGTTGACCGTGACAGAGGAGGAAAAGATACAGAGATAGATATCAGGGAGAATTGAGTGCGGTTCAAGTTGACGGCTTCAAATGCATAACGATAATCTTGCGCGGACTCAGAGCATTAACCAAATCCCAGATTATGATATCGCCACGCTTTTCCTTGCGCTTTTCAGAACGTGGCAAGTCGAAAGGACTTTTGAACGTCGAATGCGCCGTCCTTCCCTCTGGTAGTAATTGTGCCGCGATGCCAGAGTAGGCGACACAAAGAACAGTCAAACCACGCAAACGCAGTGCGTGTTACAACGTATTGTAAACAAACATATTGCTGGCTCCAGCAGCTCTAAGATGAAGAAGGTTTTGGGAGACTTTTCCTCGACAGCCTCCATTAAACGGTTGAACGCACCGGTCTGGTCGGGGTTCAATATGGGGAGACAATGAAGAAGATGCGTAAGTTCTTCGTCGCGATCAAATTGGGCGTGGTTTACATTTACGAATACGAAGTTGTCCCACGTGTGCACCAGATTCGAGCATCAGAAGGCTTTCGGCCCCTCATTGATTGCTAGTCTGGTACTGATAAGGCAAAGACCTCCTTCCACTTCACCCCTCCGATATCTACCCACCACACCAGTATCCACCCCCGAAAGACCCCGCTCTTCCCACCTGCCAGTGCAATGTTCCAGACATCTCCCACATCATCCTCTCCCACCTCACCGAGTCATCTCTCACACCATCTCCCCCCCAACTCGTTCGTACCATCTTCCCCATCTCCCAGCCTCTCACCTCTCTAACACTCCCCACAGAGACCAAGAAAACGCTGAACTGACTCCTGAACCAACAGACATTGCCCAATTCCCAGACACTCTCGCCGCTGATCCAGATGAGCAGTTGGAGCAATCTGAAGTCCTCAATCAGATCATCGGCACCACCCTTCAGGACCCCTCTCTTATCGACGAATTCGACAACAAGCGTGTCTACACCCTCAAACTCTCCCATCTGGAGAGAATGTATCAGGGAGAGGGGAACTCCATCCTAAACCTCCTCTCTGATCGCCACACAATCCAGATCGACGAACGCTACCGCATCAGGCCTGAATCTGGCACCATGAAGATGAACACAAGTAAGACGATGATCGATTACCATCTCACGGTCGGGAGTTGCATCGGGTTTGCCCCCCTCCTCCCAAACATTGCGGCCAACTCCCGACGGTTCTCATTCGACATGGACTTAAAAAAGCCGTACCGTGATTTCAAAGGTAAGCATGCAATGGTCGGTTTTGACACGAGCGGAAAAATGCTGTACATTGGCCAAGCCATGAACGAAGACATATTCCTCGCGATGGCACCAAACGGCTTCCTTTCTTGCCAGATTCCCCCTTCTGGCCCTGGTTTTTCCACCGGTCCTCCACTCATGTCTAGGCGACACTACCGCCAAACGACAATGATGCTCGCTCATTTTTTGGGCAAGATCCCAGAGCGCTCATACATCAATATCGCTGATGTCTACGAACAAGACCTCGAATCCGAACAACCAAACTGGGACCAAATCACCAACGTCTTGTACGTCGTTTTTACTCAATCCCAAAATTTGGAATGTCATCGCTGTAACTTACCCGGCCCCATCACAGTGATGAAAACACGGTCAGGTTAAACTTTGAAGATGTTAAAACCCTCGACCGGCTCATCGGCACGGGCTACAATGCCTGGGTCGACGATGCTCCCCCGGCATGGAAGGCAGACGGGTTCCTCCAAAACAATTCCCCGATTGTTGTCACCTCACGCTATGGTCAAAACACAGCGGTCGTTGTCCCCGGAAATGAACAGGAAGAGGCAGCCACATGGGACTCGGAACGCGATTATTCAAAAATTGCTTATCTCACTTTTGCCCTTGCCACATCAATAGAGTCAGTCAGACGGTCCCCCTACTACACCAAACCCTATTCCCACGGACTCATTTCTATCATGCAGGTGCACTGAAGTCCAGAGCTGGGACCTCACCCAAACCGGCGTCCTCAAAGACAACAACCCAAGGGGCATCTTCGAAGACACCAAGTGCACACAGCGTGTTGACCTGGACACGTTCCCACTCCTCAACGAACACCAGCAGGAAATTCCTGTGTACAACTTCCAGGGCAAACGCATCCGCCGCCGGGAACCAAGTAAAGACGCTCCTGAACCCCAATGTGGCGTCCTCGTAGATCTTGAGAACATCCAGGCCTTGTTCAACCCAGGTGACCAGTCGCACATACCCGATGATGATGATTTCCTCGACTCTGGTCTTCAAGAGTCTCCCTTCGTAAATGTATACGCATACCCTCTAGGATTTCTACGTGTTGCAGGGAACATCCAGGCAACAGGTGTGCCCCACTGCTTCTACCCAGTGGTGGCCGAAGTCAATCTGTCGGTCCGTGAAGACTCTAACGAGTCTTCCTCCGAGTCTGATTCGGATGACGATTTCCCCGAAGCCCCCCGCCGCCGCCACCTGCCACCCACCCCTGCTGTCAAACCTGTCGCTGCTCAATTTTATAATTACATTGCTCACCGTATAGCTCCACGTGCTGGAAGAATGGACTCACAACAAGGGTCTGTCACGGCCGCACTCTCTGGTGCTTTCGCTCAGACACCAAAAGACAAAAGGGCTGCATCCAGAAAGCAAGCATACTGTGACCAAGCTCTGCCATCCACCCGTTTCCACAAGAGGATTAGTCGTCCAGAATGCCCAAAATGCTGTCGTGCCGAGTTTGTATACTCTGTGGATGTGAGGTCCCTCAAACCCGCGGCCCGGTCTGGAAAGTATGTTACACTCCCGATTCCCCTACTCACTTCTATGAGTTCTATCAACTTACTGATTGTTGTCAGGTTGATATTTGACAAGATCATCCGACCCCTTGCTAGGTCCTGGAAACGACGAGATGTCCGCGATGTCATCAAGGACTTCCTGGTCGTCTTTAAGCCAAATGTCTGTCCCTTACTACCTTCCTCAATTCTTATTAACCTTCTTATACTCCAGGTCTTTCCTGCCTTGTTCAATTGGGTCACCAAGCCATTCGACCTCTTAATCGAATATATATACAAACAGGAAATCCGAAACATCCACAATGACTCGGATCTGACACCTTGCCCTATGCGCCTCGAATTCCTTGCAGCATTGGAAAGACTGTTGTGTTACTGCCACACAGGCAACACTGCTGTTCTGGCCACAAGTCTCATGCACCCTCTTGGTCTCAGCAAAGGTGTCCTCAAGGATGGCTTTCCGATGCTTCTTCAATTGTTTTCCCAACCTAGCATCCAGTGGGCGGTCAAATTTGGTTTGATCGTGGATCCCCGTAGATGGCCCCTCCAAGCTAAGAATGGACACCCTGCTATTGCGTCAAAGAGGGCACAAATACTCACATATTCAATGAACCATTTTCTTGTAAGTCTATCATAATAATCTTCTCTTTACTGGAACAAAGTGTTTCCTATCCACTGTGATGACCCTTCATCCCTTGAGACCATGCATAAATGGTCATCTCCTTTACTCTGGGTTTCTGTTGTTTCACACCACCACCGCGCATAGGAGCATTTCCTACCCGCGGTGACTATGCTTCATCCCTTGAGACCATGCATACATGGTCATCTGGGTTTCTGTTGTCCCAAACCACCACTGTGCATAGGAGCATTTCCTACCCGCTGTGACAATGCTTTATCCCTTGAGACCATGCATCATGGTCCTCTCCTTTACTCTGGGTTTCTGTCGGTCCGAACCACCACCGCACATAGGAGCATTTCCTACCCGCGGTGACAATGCTTTATCCCTTGAGACCATGCATACATGGTCCTCTCCTTCACTCTGGGTTTCTGTTGGTCCGAACCACCACAGCGCATAGGAGCATTTCCTATCCGCTGTGATTTATCATTCAGCCCTTGAGACCATGCATACAGCATACATGGTCCTCTCATTTACTCCTTTCTGTTGTTCTGCACCACCGCACATAGGAGCATCTCCCATTCGTGGTGATTATCCTTTATCCCTTGAGACTATGCATACATAGTCCTCTCATTTACTCTGAATTTCCATTGTTCTGCACCACTAGTACCGTGCATAGGAGTGTTTCCAACTTTCCATCCATCATCCCTCGAGCATACTCAGTGCTTCTGTCATTCCTCACCACCGCGTCTGGGAGAATCTCCCAGACGCGGTTCAGGGATTGCTGTTATTTGTTCTTTTGCGCTCGGTTGTCTGTTGTTTGTCATTGTCACACTGGCGGTGTATGGGAGTATCACCGCTTATAGGAGCATCTCCCAGATGCGGTACTGTACAGTCCACAATGACCATCATGTCTATCTCTTTGTCTAGGGCTGAGTCGTCTAATTGGTGCTGCATACACCTATAGGAGTGAATCCTATCTGCGGTTACCACTATCTGGGATGAGGTGTATTCTGACCATTTCCTATTATCTGGGACCAATTCATTTGCTCAATTCACTGATTGCTTGTGGCATTGATTAGGCATACCAGGCAAAATTCCGCATCTCTCACACGATCTCTGTGGATCCACCATCAATCTATCCTGGTATATCATCACCAAATATTACCAGGGCTGCACGTATTGTGGAGATTGCACTCATGGCCTTTCTTGATGACACAAAGCAACTGGTCACTGATGGTGTCAGGGGTGACATTGCCCTCCGAGTCTCTCAGGCTCAATCTCAGAATGAGCTACAGACTGAAACAGCTTATGGAAAAAAACGGGAGAGGTTTCTGAAGAAGTGGCTTTGTTTGGAAAGACCACTCTCATATGGACAAAATGACATTTGTGAGACCTATGAGTCACTCATCCAGGCAGTTGTTTCAGATCCTAGAGATATTGCTAATGGTTTGCCAAACTGGGAAGCCCATGGAATGACACGTTCAAACTTTGTAGCACTCCTTCTAAAGATGGCTTCTCCTTCCTCTCCAAGGACACAAGTCCAGGCCCCCATTCTGTTGAATGGTTCCTTCCTTCCTATTCTCAAGGAAGCACATCGCTGTCTGATTGTCCTTAGCCAAGAGGATGATATGGCTGCCCAAAACTCATTCTTTTCGAAACTCTTCCTTTATGGGATCAAACACCTCCGAATTTGTTTTGTTCCTTCTTACCGTCCTCGGGAGGGTGGCAGAGGTGCCCCCAACAGGAAAGCAATGTTCAACTCATGGGCTCAACTTGGTTGCATGGACACTCAATCTGTCCAGCCTATTCCTCAGTCCCTGTCTCTCCCATCCTCTTCTCAGCATGATGCTGCACTTGCTCTTAGCAATGCCCTTGCCAATGATTGTACTGCTGAATGGTTTGCAGGTACAATTATGTCCCTTGGTAATCTACACAGATTTCTACACAAGACCACTCTTCCTGAAGACTTTCCCACCCCAACCCCCACCAATGAAGAATATGTTGATTCAACTTATCCCTGGGTCAAGGATGTGTATGATGGGACAAAACCACTTCATCACCTTGCTCTTATTGTCTCCATTGTTGCTTCATCCTTCCTTCCACGCCTATTCATGCCAACAACAAAAAATCTGAAGGCTCGATTTGTCTCTGCTAACACTCAGTTGAAAGTTCGTCATGTCTACAATGACATTGATTGGGTTGCAAGGTCCAAGAAGGGAATGACGGACAAAAGATTATTTGTTGCCATGATCACCACATCCATTATAGCTCTTTATGAGCCTGACAGCCCTTTAAGGCAACATATGTCAGGTTCTTCAAAGGGTGGGCTTGGTAAAGCCTGGACTGATAAGCATAGTGAGTGATGGGGTTTGCCCTTTTTGATTTTTCACTGTCATTAATTTTACTGGTATTTTTCACTAGCTGTTAAGGGTCTCTCATATTCTACTTTGCTTCACCTTGGTATGTTTTGGGGTAAAGGCACTGGTGCTTTTGAGAAAGGTGTGTTTGGTAGTAGTTGGGGATGTTATTCCACAGGTGAAGTGGATGAACTCTATCGGTCTCTGAAAAAAAAACTTGGAGAGAAGCCATTTGGTCCTTTTGATGCACTTTCTCTTCTTATTGGTGACAAGAATGCACGCTTCTTTTCATCTCATTTACATCTCTCAGTTCGCCCTCCTCAGCCTGCTAGTACCAGCTCTCCTTCAATCTTGTAGTAATGGTCTGGTGTGTAGATATGGGAAGTATGGCAATTGTGTACTACTTGATTTACAACTACTGTAGTGTTCTGAATTGAACTACTTGTTTAGCCAGCCACTGTGAGTGTATTATAACACCGCCACTGGTGTTAGTCCGACTTAGACTTTGAAAGGGTGTGAATGACTTAGTGAATAAATGATGCACAAGTCACGTGACTCAGATACACGGCCAGACCGGGCACGTGATTGTCAAGAGCACCAGGGTTAACTCCACTGGGTGTAGGTATAGGATGGCAAGCCGCTTGACTACTAGGCTAGCGGCAGATGAATGAAGAGGCAGATAGCCTGCAGGAGCAGGAGAAGAGAAAGGAACAGAGTGGCGATTGAAGAAGACCAAGATGGTGAAACTTGGTCTTTATGGACTACTATTTATACATATAGTATGGGTGACTTAGAACCTCTGTTGAGCGAAGTGTGGCCAGTGTGTGGCCAGCGAGCGCCACAATGCTGAGCCACAGGCTTGGCCACAGCAGTGAGCTGTGGCCTCGCTAGTACGAATCATGAGCGCAGACAGCGTCTGTGATCAACTGAGTGGCCTTGGGCCTTTAGATAGTGTAGATAAGTATTATTAGACACTCTGGGATGTATATAAACACCCCAGCATGCGCTCAATACGACCAGTTCAATCAGAACTTACAGTAGTCAGTAAATACGTTGTACAACCAGGTGAGCTAAGTAGTGTACAGTAATACCACTGCTCCCCATGCCTGTTCCACAGGTTATGGGCCCTGGAGCCCTTGTCTGTGCCTTCGATGGCAGCGACAGCGCGCTCTTAATCGAGCTGTGCACTGTGTGCTCCTTGGCTTGCCCAGGCAATGCGCCTTGACGGCTGCAGCGCCCTGTGCAGTGCGCCTACTCGGCTGCACAATGCCCAAGTGTGCGCCCTAGTGGCAGCCACTAATCTAAGAGTTTCCTGAGCGTTCTAAATGTTTTCTGCATGTGCCCGGTCGTCGCATAAATGCTGACACTTGGTTTGCCCTTACAGAAATAACAATGTCGAATGCCCTCACTTCTCTGGTCCCGGTGCTCGATGGCACTAACTACCAAGAGTGGGCTAAGGCTATGCGAGCCTATCTCATGTCCATGGACTTGTGGGAGTACTCAAATGGCGACGAAAGTGAACCCACTGTCTCTGCCACTCCCACCGATGCCGAGCACGCTATGCACAAGATTTGGAAGAGTTGCAATCAAAAGGCACTCGCCAATCTCGTCCTGTGCGTCAATCCCACCATTAGGGAAGAGGTGGCCTCCTTGAACAAAGTGGACGCTATCTGGAATCACCTCAAGACTCACTATGATGTGATCCAGCCGACCACTGTATTCAAGGACTTTAAAGAAGCCATTTCTGTTCGGATCGACGCCTCTAAGCACCCCTTGCTGCAGGTTAACAAGCTGCAGGCTGTGGTGCACCGTCTGTCTACTAATGGTGTTACCTTCCCAGAGATCATCCAAGCGATGATCTTGCTGTCTGCTCTCCCACCTAAGTGGGAGATGCTCGTCTCCATACGATCAAGCATGTGCGCAAGGCCATCATGGCGCAGTGGGAGACTGAAAGGAACAAGGGTAAGCTGCAGCAGACTGCGCAGAAGCTTTCTGCAGTGAAGCGCAAGCGTGGCGACCCCAACTATAGATAGCAGCATGACACTGGCTCTGGCAGCGGATCTGGGAATGGCAGCGGCAACCCCCAGAGGTCTGGACAAGGCCAAGGCAAAGCCAAAGGCAAGAATAAGCATGGCAAGCGCAGTGGGAAGAAACCCCAGTCACAGCAAGGTCAGGAGACCAACAACCACTCTCATCTCACCAGTAAGGCTGCCTTGCCTTCCCCAGCCACGGCTTTGGTCGCACACCTTGCCCCAAGTGGCAAGACTGTGCGCACCATCCCTGGACACACTAGGCATGCTTCTGCCACTCAAGGACCGTATGCCACACTCAATAAAGTGCGCAACGTTGTGCGCGACATTGGAGTGGTTGGCACCTCCAACACCCTCAAGACTCTCGAGCAGTGCCTTGCCGCGCTCGATGCAGAGGACTCTGACAATGATCAGCGCATTTCTAAGTGCAGCAGGTCTTCCCCCGAGCCCTCTGACAATGAGGACAATGGAGACGGCTTCCTCAGTCGCTCACCCTCTCCCGACACTCAGCGCCAGTCCACTGAAGATTGTGTCAGTCTCAGAAACGATGACTGGGACCTAGATGCTATGGTCTGTGATGCCACTGGCCTGAATGAATTCGGGTCTGTCCCATCTCTCTTCCTGATGCCCAATACCACTGACGAACGCCTAATCTCACAACTAGCTATGAAGCTTAAGTACAGTACTGTACATGGTTGTGTAGAATCATTAAATAAATGCGCCCAAAGTGGTGCACATGGCGTGGACACTGCTGAGTGTGTTAAGTGCAAGAGAATGAGAAAGGACGACGGCAGCGCCAAATGGCTCTTAGACTCTGGTGGATCATTGCACTTCACCCATTCAATGAAAGACTTCATAGATTATGAGGACATTCCAACGCCTATTATTGTGAAGACGGCCTCAAAGCCAATCCACATTAAAGGGAAGGCCGCAGTCCTCATTAAACATGAAGTTACACACAATGGGTACACTAGGCGGCGCACTATGCACCTTTACCCAGTGTTTTATATTCCCAAAATAACAGGGAGACTTCCCTCTGTTGGAGAGATCCTGCAGCAAGGGTTGTGCGTCTATGGGGACACACAGTCCATGGTATTGCACAGAGAACACACCACCTTGCCTCTCATACAGTGTGTGCTGACGTTCCCTGGCAACACTATCCATTGGCTAGAGTCTGTTATCCCAGATGCGAGTTCGAACTCCACTGTGTATGCAGTGGACTATCCACTTATGCACAAGTGCTTCGGCCATCCCTCCAAGGATGTGCTGCGCCACACTAGAAACCACACCAAAGGCTTCCCAAAGGATCTGGACTTCCCTGGGGAAGTGCCAATCTGCCCAGGATGCGCGCAAGGCAAGATGCCTTCACAGGCACACTCGCCATCTGAGATGTGTGCATCTGCGCCCTTTGAGAAGATCCACTCTGACTTGAAGAGTTTCCCAGTGATCTCTTACCATAAGTACAAATACTTTGTGAGCTTTATTGATGACTTCACATTGTATGCTTGGGTAGTGTGCCTGCACACTAAAGGTGCTGCAATAGCCGCACTCAAGCACTTCATTGTACTTGTTAAGAATCAGTTCGGCCGCTTCGGCGCCACTATGAAAGAGTGGATGTCTGACACGGGTGGTGAATACAAGTCAGAGGCTTTTATTACCACTCTTAAGGACAATGGGATACGCATCCTGCAGAGCGCACCATATACCCCAAAACAAAACGGTCGCGCAGAGCGCTTCATGCGCACCTGCATGGACAAGGCACAGGCTATGCACCTAGATGCTTGTCTCCCTGAATCCTGGTGGGAATTCGCGGTTCTGCATGCCGTGCATGTGTATAATAGGACCCCTGTGCGCCGCCTAGAATGGCATACACCCTATGAGACACTACATGGCAAAATCTCAGAGGTTTTGCATCTGTGAGTGTTCGGCTGTGCGGCATATGTCCACATCCCTGAGGAGCGTCGAGTGAACAAACTCATGCCTAAGTCTGAGCTGATGGCCTATATTGGCCACACTGAAGGCATCAAGGCAAACACATTCATGCGCCTCAGTAAGAACACTATATACACAGGTGCAACTGCTCTCTTTGACGAGAACATGTTCCCTAAATGCAAAACCACTAAAAAGTGGCTTTACCCGCTTGGAAGAGCCAGTAGAGCAACATGGTACACCACCAAACCCTACTCCTTTCGATAGCGATGATGGGGACACCCCACATTGCTCTCCTCCTTCCAGACCAATGGAAGTGTCTCAAGATCCTGACAAGGGTCTGGCACCACCACGGCAGCCTGAGCACACTTTGCCTTCCCCTGCACCAGTGCCAGAGCAAGAGGATGTGCCTGTGGCCACACCACAGCCACCGCCACTCCTGAGATGCTCTGGGTGGGAAAGGAGAATACCATCACAACCTGGTAACATCTATGGGGAAGACAGGCACCCCGTACAACAACACAGAGACATTCAGTGGATGCAACAGTGGAGAGATATTGTGGGGGATGTGCCAGGTCGCTCCCAGCCACCCTCCAACACTTGCCAGAGGCAGGTTCCTGGACCTAGCAATGGCCATCCACAACACGATGACTCGCCACTGACACCCCTACCAAGTGATGTAGAGGTCGAAGACCTACTCCTGGCACAGCTAGCCCAGGAAGGGGGAGTAGAATTCGTCAATTACCTGCTTGCCAAAGCGGGTACCACACGATTCACACTTAATGAACACCACTTCCATCCGGGAGTGGACATATAAAGACATTCTGTGACTGCCTGAGGTGCAGAGAAAGGAATGGAAGACTGCGTGTCATGAAGAGCTAGAGGCACTTCACAAATGCAACGTCTTTGAGCTAGTGGATCTCCCCAAGGGGAGAAAGGTCATTAAGAACTGATGGGTCTTTGACCAGAAAACAGACAGCCGTAAGAAGGCTTGTCTTGTGGCCAAGGGCTTCTCTCAGATAGAAGGCACCGACTTCACTGAGATATTCTCTCCAGTTGTGCGCTTTGAGTCAGTACACCTCATGCTCGCCCTAGCGTCACTTGAGCAGTGGTATATCACTGGCTTAGATGTTAAAATCGCCTTTCTCTGTGGAGAATTGGACAAGGAGCTCTATATGGAGCAGCCCAAAGGTTTCAAGCTTAAAGGACAGGAAACTAAAGTACTGTGCCTTAAGTGTGCACTCTATGGACTCAAACAAGCAGCTCTGGTGTGGTGGAGAGTGCTGGATAAATCCATGGGTGACATTGGCTGTAAACGCCTTCTCTCAGACTCTGGCCTGTTTGTGCACACGTCCAAAGGCTCTACAGTAGTGGTCATAGTGTATGTAGACGACACGCTCTTCATGGGCAGTGACAAGACACTTGTGAACACACTGAAAGATGCCTTTATGCGCAAATGGGAGTGTTATGACCTCAGCAAAGCAAAGGAATTCCTGTGCATGTGCATACTAAAGAAGGACGGCAAGATCTGCATCGACCAGACCACCTACCTCAACAGAGTGCTGCAGCACTTTGGAATGACGAATGCTAAGTACACAGCAACACAACTGCCTGAGGGATATCACCCCCTAACGAATACTGACGCTGTGGACACTACACTGCGCACCCAATACCAGCAGATCATTGGTTTGCTCATGTATATAATTCTGGGCACATGCCCAGACATTGCATTTGTAGTAACTAAGATGGCACAGCACGTTGCAAGCCCTTCACAAGACCACTTGAATTGTGCACTGCACATACACCGCTATCTTGCAGGCACTGCAGACTACACACTTATATACAGTGGCCACTCCAATAATGGTCTATTCACATGTGCGGATTCTGACTGGGCATCATACCCTGTGGATCGCAGGTCCACTACTGGATACATGGTTAAACTAGTGGATGGCATATTCAGCTGGAATTCCAGAGCTCAGCACACAGTCGCTCTGTCCTCGACAGAAGCGGAATACATGTCCCTGTCAGACACAAGCCGACAGCTTGTGTGGATTAAGGCGCTCCTTAGTGAGCTTGACATTAACATGGGACCGATCCCACTGTGCGGCGACAATCAAGGCTCTATATTCATGGTGTCGAATCCTGTGCAAGAGCACAGGATCAAACACATAGACATATGCTACCATTACATTCGGGAAGTGGTTCAGCAACGCCAAGTGGAGTTATTCTTCATAAATGGCGCTGACAACCCTGCAGATATGTTCACAAAGAATTTGGGTCACACCAAGTTCACACAGTTTCAGGGCACTCTTGGACTCAAAATATATTCGTCTAAGAATGCTCTGAACACCTCTACCAGTGTGCAAAGTGAGGGGGAGTGTTGAGCAAAGTGTGGCCAGTGTGTGGCCAGCGAGCTGAGTAATCGGCGAGCAGCCACAGGCCACAGCAGTGAGCTGTGGCCTAGCTAGTATGAATCATGAGCGCGGACAGCGTCTGTGATCAACTGAGTGGCCTTGGGCCTTTAGATAGTGTAGACAAGTATTATTAGACACTCTGGGATGTATATAAACACCCCAGCATGCGCTCAATATGACCAGTTCAATCAGAACTTACAGTAGTTAGTAAATACTTCGTACAACCAGGTGAGCTAAGTAGTGTACAGTAATACCACTGCTCCCCATGCCTGTTGCACAACCTCCCCTTCAAACACCAAGGCGAGTTGTGTAAGTAGCTTGAACCCTACTAATGCTGTCCTAGGAATGAGTCATGGTACATCTAACATGTGATATCACAACAGCTGACTGATACGAAAGTCTGTGACAAATTACTGCTTACAAAGGAGTCACAGCTGACTTGTAAGTGTCCACTTGCCTGAAATGTGACATGTATGGCCAGTGATCCAAGCAATTGATGTGCACCACAATGCCAAACCACAGTGGTGAGCTGTGGCCTTGTGATACTGATGAGCAGGCAAGGGGAGTAGTAGATACATTGTGTACTACTTAGCTTACCTGTGAGACAAAGTATTTAATGACTACTTTATGTTCTGATTGAACTGTGTGTATTGAGCAAATCCTGTGGCTCTTATATACATTCCAGAATGGCTATAAATACTTATCTACTGTATCTAAAGGCCTAAGGCTACTCAACTGAGTGAAGACGCTGTCCATGCTCTTGATTCGTACTATCGAGGCCACAGCTCACTGTTAAACAGGCATGGGGAGCAACTGGTATATTATGTACTACTTAGGCTTACCTTGCCGTATGAAGTATTTAATGACTACTGTGTGTTCTGGCCCAGGCTGAGTGAACTACTGTTATTGAGCGCATCCTGGCGGTCTTATATACACTTCAGAATGTCTATAAATACCCATCTATGCTATCTAAAGGCCTAAGGCCACTCAACTGAGCACAGACACTGTCCACACTCTCAATACATTCTAGCAAGGCCACAGCTCGAAGCTGTGACTCAGCGTTGTGGCACTCGCTGATCACTCGGCTTGCTGGCCACACACTGGCCACACTTTGCTCAACACTCCCCCTCACTTTGCACACCGGTAGAGGTGTTCAGAGCATTCTTAGACGAATATATTTTGAGTCCAAGAGTGCCCTGAAACTGTGTGAACTTGGTGTGACCCAAATTCTTTGTGAACATATCTGCAGGGTTGTCAGTGCCATTTATGAAGAACTTGAATAACTCCACTTGGCATTGCTGAACCACTTCCCGAATGTACTAATGGTAGCATATGTCTATGTGTTACGATTTTCCCCTTCTTCCCCACTATCCGATCCTGATCCCCTATTCGATTGTATGATAACTACCCGCGCGTCCCACGGTTTCACTTCGATCCTTTGCCGCACCTTACCTTCTGATGGACTTTCTGATCTGCTGCCCCCTTTGGGCTATTTCCATTCACACCTGACTCACGTATGCTTCCACATATTCCCCTTGTTCCTTATAGGGGACCTCCTTTGTTAGCTTGCTAGGACCCGCATCCTAGGATCGCGCCTTATGTTTGTCTTGTACAAACATCATGTACTTCTATATAAGTCGACTCATACCTAGCTTGTACGATAGACTTGACTTCTTGTGTAATACCACACTTTCGTCTCACGATCTTGCCTGAACTCGCCCTTGTGCTTGAGTTAATCCTTTGCTCACCTTTACGCTTGAGCCTATCCTCTATTATCCTTGTGTCCCGGGAGACCAAGTGATACTTGTGCATCACCGAACTAAGTCTTAACCGACTTGATCCTTTCCGTGACTCGTTGTGACTTACAAAGTACACGTCATACTTAACGCCCCTGTGGTGGCGTTACACTATGTGTTTGATCCTGTGCTCTTGCACAGGATTCAATGCCATGAATATAGAGCCTTGATTGTCACTGCACAGTGGAATTGGTCCCATGTTAATGTCAAGCTCACTAAGGAGCGCCTTAATCCACACAAGCTGTCGGCTTGTGTCTGAAAGGGACATGTATTCCGCTTCTGTCGAGGACAGACTCAGAGCGACTGTGTGCTGAGCTCTGGAATTCCAGCTGAATATGCCATCCACTAGTTTAACCATGTATCCGGTAGTGGACCTGCGATCCACAGGGTTTGATGCCCAGTCAGAATCCACACACGTGAATAGACCCTTATTGGAGCGGCCACTGTATATAAGTGTGTAGTCTGCAGTGCCTGCAAGATAGCGGCGTATGTGCAGTGCACAATTCAAGTGGTCTTGTGAAGGGCTTGCAGCGTGCTGTGCCATCTTAGTTACTACAAATGCAATGTCTGGGCATGTGCCCAGAATTATATACATGAGCAAACCAATGATCTGCTGGTATTGGGTGCGCAGTGTAGTGTCCACAGTGTCAGTATTCATTAGGGGGTGATATCCCTCAGGCAGTTGTGTTGCTGTGTACTTAGCATTCGTCATTCCAAAGTGCTGCAGCACTTTGTTGAGGTAGGTGGTCTGGTCGATGCAGATCTTGCCATCCTTCTTTAGTATGCGCATGCACAGGAATTCCTTTGCTTTGCCGAGGTCACAACACTCCCATTTGCGCATAAAGGCATCTTTCAGTGTGTTCACAAGTGTCTTGTCACTGCCCATGAAGAGCGTGTCGTCTACATACACTATGACCACTACTGTAGAGCCTTTGGACGTGTGCACAAACAGGCCGGAGTCTGAGAGGAGGTGTTTACAGCCAATGTCACCCATGGATCTATCCAGCACTCTCCACCACACCAGAGCTGCTTGCTTAAGTCCATAGAGTGCACACTTAAGGCACAGTACTTTAGTTTCCTATCCTTTAAGCTTGAAGCCTTCAGGCTGCTCCATATAGAGCTCCTCATCCAATTCTCCATAGAGAAAGGCACTTTTAACATCTAAGCCAGTGATATACCACTGCTCAAGTGACGCTAGGGCGAGCATGAGGTGTACTGACTCAAAGCGCACAACTGGAGAGAATATCTCATTGAAGTCGGTGCCTTCTATCTGAGAGAAGCCCTTGGCCACAAGACAAGCCTTCTTACGGCTGTCTGTTTTCTGGTCAAAGACCCATCAGTTCTTAATGACCTTTCTCCCCTTGGGGAGATCCACTAGCTCAAAGACATTGTGCTTGTGAAGTGCCTTTAGCTCTTCACGACATGCAGTCTTCCATTCCTTTCTCTGCACCTCAGGCAGTCACAGAATGTCTATATATGTCCACTCCCGGATGGAAGTGATGTGCATTATGTGTGAATTGTGTGGTACCACTTGGCAAGCAGGTAATTGACGAATTCCACTCCCTTCCTGGGCTAGCTGTGCCAGGAGTAGGTCTTCAACCTCTACATCACTTGGTAGGGGTGTCAGTGGCGAGTCATTGGGCTGTGAATGGCCAGTGCTAGGTCCAGGAACCTGCCTCTGGCAAGTGTTGGAGGGTGGCTGGGATTGACCCAGTGCATCCCCCACAATATCTCTCCACTGTTGCATCCGCTGAATGTCTCTGTGTTGTTGTATGGGGTGCCTGTCTTCCCCATAGATGTTACCAGGTTGTGATGGTATTCTCCTTTCCCGTCCAGAGTGTCTTGGGAGTGGCGGTGGCTGTGGTGTGGCCACAGGCACATCCTCTTGCTCTGGCACTGGTGCAGGGGAAGGCAAAGTGTGCACAGGCCATGGTGGTGCCAGACCCTTGTCAGGATCTTGAGACACTTCCATTGGTCTGGAAGGAGGAGAGAGATGTGGGGTGTCCCCATCATCGCTATCGAAAGGAGTAGGGTGTACCATGTTGCTCTACTGGCTCTTCTAAGTGAGTAAAGCCACACTTTTTAGTAGTGTCACACTTAGGGAACATGTTCTCATCGAAGAGAGCAGTTGCACCTGTGTACACAGTGTTCTTGCTGAGGCACATGAATGTATACACCTTAATGCCTTCAGTGTGGCCAATATAGACCATCAGCTCAGACTTAGGCGCAATTTTATTCACTTGTTGCTCCTCAGGGATGTGGACATATGCCGCACAGCCTAGTGTTGGGGAAATTTGGTTCCAAACTGATTCAAACTCAGTTTGAACCAAACCCAAACTGGAAGTTTGGTTTGGGGTTTGGGATTTTCTGAAAAAAGCTAAATGGTTTGGTTTCCAGTTTGGGGGTCCCAAACTGAGTTCAAACCATTTCAAACTGATTACATAATAAGCGCCCAATAAGTGCTTAATAATCACAATTAAATGGTTTGGTTTGGGGTTTAAACTCAGTTTGGTTCAAAATTAGTTCAAAATCAGTCCAAAACTGGTCCAAACCAAGTCTTAAATGGTTTGAGTTTGGTTTAAACTGAACCAAACTGAAACCAAACTGATTTGTAAGCAATTTGACACATTATTTGGGCGCTTAACAGGCGCTTACTTGTGCGCTTATTTAATCAGTTTGAAACAGTTTCAGATGGTTTGGAGCAGTTTGAATCAGTTTGGTTCAATTTGGGTTCAGTTTGGCCAAAACATAATCAGTTTGGTTTCAGTTTGGCAAAAATGGCCTCAAACCAAACCAAACCAAATTCCCCCAACACTAGCACAGCCGAACACTCTTAGGTGTGACACTTGTGGGATCTTACCGTGCAGTGCCTTGTGGGGTGTACACCACTCAAGGCGGCGCACTGGAGTCCTATTGTACACATGCACGGTGTGCAGAACCGCGAATTCCCACCAGGACTCAGGGAGGCAAGCATCTAGCATAGCCTGTGCCTTGTCCATGCAGGTGCGCATGCAGGTGCGCATGAAGTGCTCTGCACGACCGTTTTGTTTTGGGGTATATGGTGCACTCTGCAGGATGCATATCCTATTGTCCTTAAGAGTGGTAATAAAGGCCTCTGACTTGTATTCACCACCCATGTCCAACATCCACTCTTTGACAGTGGCGCCGAACTGATTCTGAACAAGTGCAATGAAGTGCTTGAGTGCAGCTATTGCAGCACCTTTAGTGTGCAGGCACACTACCCAAGCATACAATGTGAAGTCATCAATAAAGCTCACAAAGTATTTGTACTTATGGTAAGAGATCACTGGGAAACTCTTTAAGTCAGAGTGGATCTTCTCAAAGGGTGCAGATGCACACGTCTCAGATGGTGAGTGCATCAGGAAAACCTCAAAGTACTTAGCTGCCTTAATTGGCCTATTAAGGCACCTCAGATTGTCAAGGTGAAGTGGTGACTTAATTTACACTTAGAAATATTGTCGATATGTGACATAAAAAAAAAAACTTCAAATTGAGTGTGCAGGAAAAAGTCACCAAAACTTACTCACACTTAGCTGACTTAGTTAACTTATTTCTCGGCCAAGTCAAAGCCAAGTTGTTTATTTGCGACTTGGCAAAATTCTCATTAAGCATGTCTACTCTAGGAAGCATAAGTACTAGGACAACTTTACTGAGAAAAAAAGAATCCAAGGAAGTACAAGCAAGAGTACAAGCAGCCAGTCCGAAACGCGCACATTCCCGAGTAGTACACAAAGGGACATAGCTATACTATACTACCCAGATTGCCCCGCTGTTACCGCCATCCCCGCCGCCATTCCTGTCGCCGTCGTCACCCCTCCACCCTACCACCGCTGCTACTGTTCGCCGCCGCCGTCATTGTCGTTGTCGTGGGTAGTGTGGTCGCGGTCGCGGTCGTCGCCGCACAGCTACCGCTGCTGCCGTTGTCATCGCGGTCGCTTCGTCAGAGTCGCTGTCGTCGCTGCCTAGCTGCCGTCGTCGTCGTCGGAGTTGCTTCATCGTCGTCGTCTCTGCGGTCGTGGTCGTCGCTGCCTAGTCGCTGCCGTTGTCAGGGTCGGGGTCGCCTCGTCGTAGTTGTTGTCGCCACGGTCGTCGCCGAAGTCACCCTGCCGCCGCCGCACTTGTTGCGGCTTTTGACACCCGTGACATTCTGCTGCCGCCACATCGTCGCGCTGGCTTGGATTGGCCCCAGGCGGTGGTGGTGGTGGTGGCAGCCTGGGACCACGTGTGACAGTGGCGCCGGTGATGAGGGGTATTGTTACGGTTTCACCCTCGACCGTCCCCCGATCACCCGCCAAGACCCCGAAGAACACCGCAAGAAGAAGAAGTCCCTCGTGTATTGCCGAGGAGGAAACCCAAGTTATGAGGCTCGTGGCTGAGAGTGCCCGACCAACCAAAGCTGAGTCACGTGACTATTACTACCACCCTGGAAGCGCTCAGAAGCCTTGGGAGTAGATCACGTGATCTCTCATAAACGCCCGTCATGTGACCCTGGCACGTGACCTGGCTAGACCCGCACCAGATGGTTCCAGATGAGCTTGTGCCTGGACCGATCTAGACCGCCTCGTGTTTGATGACTCGTATGTGCCTGTATCGATTGTACCTTGATTCTGATGGATTACGCCTCGTGTTCCCTTATCGCTGACTCGTGCCATGAGTGCCTTATGCCATTGGCTGACTGTTATCTCTGACTCGTTGTGACTCATTCCTAGGACCCGTGTATTAGAGTTTCGGAGTTGCAAGCTGGGGTTCAAACCTCCTTGCTGTAGTATATAGCTTTGGGCAAGGGGGGTCAGCAAATTTTATAATTGCACGGGGTTGGTAAATTTTTTTAAGGGATTTTGGTTGACCTCCCCCCCCCATGTACCACCCAAAAAGGAAACTTATACCAAAAAAGGAAAAACTCGGGGGCCACAAGTGAGCAGTGTGACTCCAAGATGTGAGAGGAGGGCTTGGGAGAGCCTATGAACAACAAGTGCACCCCCTTTGTGCACCCTCTGAACTATCAAGACAGCCCAAAATGTAATTTTTTCAGGGATTTTGGTTGACCCCCCCCCAACCTTGCCCCCAACCCCTCTGCTGTGGGTCATAAAGTGGAAAATATTAAATTTTTTTAAGGGATTTTGGTTGACCCCCCCCCCCCATCCCTGGGTCAAGGAGCAAATTTTTCAACCCCCCTTGGCTTTGGGCTTATGGTCGCTGAAGACCTAAGCTTAACTTCTTGGACTATACCACCCAATTGCCTTGCTACTTCTAGCTGTCTGCTGGTTGTACGCTGAATAGACCTTTGGTTGTTCTACCCATCCTGTTCTTAGCTGTTGGCTGTCTGTAAAGCGCCATATCCCTTCTTTCCTCTCACTGCCGTCTTATACCGACGCGCTGTCCATACTCCGCTTTATTGCATTCGCTGCCTCCCTTACCTTGTGGGCCGCCCTTATACGACTTTCAACCCGAGTCGTGCAACGCCGAGTATCCGAGTTCGACATCCGCTGTGATCGTTTGGTCTACGTGTAGCCCTATCGCTGAATATAGGAAGTGCGCCCGGTGGAGTGTAACAGGTATCCTGCCAGGATGGTTAGTGGAAGCAGTAGCGGGTGAGTATGTTCAAGATACGGACTTACGGCCAATCATGGCGACGTGACGGTCACTGGGCCAAGTCACTGGGGCGGCGGCGTCAGAGGCCAGTGGATGGCCATCTTGATGACCATGGTCGTGGGGTGTACAGCTACAGCAGCAGTGGGAAGGCCTGCAATTCGATGTCAGTACGTTGAAACACGGACTCGAATCGACTTTACAAAAAAAAGTGTTGGGCGGAGACTTAATATATGGCGTGGGAAGGTGTGCCACGGTTCGGATACGTTGACTTGAACACCCTCGCCCCAGATTTCTGCCAGGCTAGTTTCTTTCGGTGAGGTTTTTCCCCCTCATTCTTTAACTCTTTGAAACTGACGCAAACCTCATGCAGCCCGTGCCGCGATCATGAAAGAGGTGCATATCGTCATCGAGTTCAGGCTTTGATGGCTCATTCGTCAGACATCTGGCACGCCTTTGCACTCCCTGCCCCTCCCCAGCCCTTACCTTATCGTCGCCCGGATATTCACCAACTAGTCTGGGGTACTCGCCGATGTTGTCATCATTCTCACCAACATCCCCACGGTATTCTCTACCTGGTAAGTTTTTTTTTCTTTTTTTCTTTTTGTTCCATCCTCACAGAGCCATGTCGCCGCCTCGCCACACGTCAGCCCGTGGCTCCTGCCTCCATCCTTCGCCACACCCAGGTTCTCCACCACCACCACCCTGCCGCGCGAAAGCCCCGCCCCCCGTCCCGACACTGTGCCGTCGCGACATGCAAGACTCAGCCACGACGCTACCCCCCGTCGTAACGTCACCCAAGCAGGGCGTGCAAGTCCCCACTGCAGACGACGACCGGGTGATATCGACACTGCGACGAGGACGGCTGCGACGACGAGGACGGCTGCAACGACGAGGACGACGTTAGCAAAAACGATCGCGACGACAACGACGACACGAGGCCCGCGACCACAATGGTCACCCGCGGCTGACGACTCGGCCCAGCGAGCGCATCAAGATATGTTTTTGTTTTCTTTTTTTCCATCTAATTTCTCACCGACTCGCACCCCACCTCCAGCACATGCAAGATGTGCCTCACTTGTCTTGTCCCCGCCTCCGCTGCTTTGCCACACATCAGCCCCACCTCCACCCTTTGCCAGCCCACCACCACCACCCCATCTCAGTGTCCAAGCCCTGTCCCGACTCCATGCCATCACAATACGCAAGACACCACGATGCCAACCCGTCCCGATGCCACACCGGCGACGACGATGACTGCGACGACGAGGGGTCAACAGCAGCAAGGACACCGGCGACGACAACCCCACATCGACGCCGCCCCACCGGCACCGTCGCGACACGGTCGCCACCGCCACTCGACTCAACCCCACCACATCAGCGCTGCCTCAACACGGCCGCCGCCACCATGTCGATGTCGTCACCTCGGCACTGACCCCGGCACTACCGCATCTGTTCCCACCCTACCTGTATTATCCATAGCTACATGTAGATTATTATAATATATATATATTGCATAAATCCTGTTGTGTCCAATCCCTGTGTGAAAAGTAAAGTGATTTAAGAATGAGTCTTAATGTTGTCTTATTGGGTCTTGGTTGACTTAAACTGTGCTGATTCAACCTGACCATAGGCTTAAAATAAGTCTCTTAAGACCATTAAACACTGATTCAGAACCACTGTAAGTCGTTAAGGGAATAAGTCATGGCCATTAAGGCAGGTTAAGAAGGCGACCTTGCTTAAATCGCCTTAGGAAAAAGTGGCCTTAAAATGGCCTTAGGAGCATATTAAGGCCCAATTAAGAGCATTTAAGTACTTTTAGGCTTTCCTGATGTGTGCCTGCGAAGGCATCTTGCCTTGTGCGCATCCTGGGCAGATGGGCACTTCCCCAGGGAAGCCTTTGGTGTGGTTTCTAGTGTGGCGCAGCACATCCTTGGAGGGATGGCCGAAGCACTTGTGCATAAGTGGATAGTCCACTGCATACACAGTGGAGTTTGCACTTGTGTCTGGGATTACAGACTCTAGCCAATAGATAGTGTTGCCAGGGAATGTTGGCACACACTGTATGAGAGGCAAGGTGGTGTGTTCTCTGCGCAATACCATGGACTGTGTGTCCCCATAGACGCACAGCCCTTGCTGCAGGATCTCTCCAACAGAGAGAAGTCTCCCTGTGATTTTGGGAATATAAAACACTGGGTAGAGGCGCGTAGTGCACTGCCTAGTGTACCTGTTGTGTGTAACTTCGTGTTTAATGAGGACTGCACCCTTCCCTTTAATGTGGATTGGCTTTGAGGCTGTCTTCACAATAATAGGTGTTGGAATGTCCTCATAATAGGGTCTTTCAAAGTTCCCTTATTTGGGTCCCTGATTAGACCCATTAAAATGTCCATTAAGTCCAATTTTGGTGTAAATCAGATGTTAATGTGAAAATTAATAAAATAAAAATGGGCCAATAATGTCCAACTTTGAACCCCCCCCCCCGAAAAAGCCAATAATGAAACCGTAATGAATTATTTGTGTGCCTTGGAGCCCCTGGCAATGTTTTGGCAAGGTAAATCTTTTTCGATCTCCACTAGACCAGATTATTAGTTCCAATTCGGAGATCATAAAATATAATCATATTCACTGTCTTACATAAAATAAAATGAAACTCACTTTCTTTAGCAGCCCCTCTTAATGAAATAGAAATAATTGCATTATGTACAGTAGGAGCCCCCCCCATCCTTACAAATCAAATTATTTATCCCATTTTTGATTGCCATTTTCCGAAATAATAATTCTAAGAATGATATCATAATGGTCGGGTAATGAAACAAAAAGGGAACTTTGAAAGCCCCTAATCTATGAAGTCTTTCATTGAATGGGTGAAGTGCAATGATCCACCAGAGTCTAAGAGCCATTTGGCGCTGCCGTCGTCCTTTCTCATTCTCTTGCACTTAACACACTCAGCAGTGTCCACGCCATGTGCACCACTTTGGGCGCATTTATTTAATGATTCTACACAACCATGTACAGTACTGTACTTAAGCTTCATAGCTAGTTGTGAGATTAGGCGTTCGTCAGTGGTATTGGGCATCAGGAAGAGAGATGGGACAGACCCGAATTCATTCAGGCCAGTGGCATCACAGACCATAGCATCTAGGTCCCAGTCATCGTTTCTGAGACTGACACAATCTTCAGTGGACTGGCGCTGAGTGTCGGGAGAGGGTGAGCGACTGAGGAAGCCGTCTCCATTGTCCTCATTGTCGGAGGGCTCAGGGGAAGACCTGCTGCGCTTAGAAACGTGCTGATCATTGTCAGAGTCCTCTGCATTGAGCGCAGCAAGGTGCTGCTCAAGAGTCTTGAGAGTGTTGGAGGTGCCAACCACTCCAATGTCGCACACAACGTTGCATGCTTTATTGAGTGTGGCATACGGTCCTTGAGTGGCAGAAGCATGCCTAGTGTGTCCAGGGATGGTGCGCACAGTCTTGCCACTTGGGGCAAGGTGTGCGACCAAAGCCGTGGCTGGGGAAGGCAAGGCAGCCTTACTGGTGAGATGAGAGTGGTTGTTGGTCTCCTGACCTTGCTGTGACTGGGGTTTCTTCCCACTGCGCTTGCCATGCTTATTCTTGCCTTTGGCGTTGCCTTGGCCTTGTCCAGACCTCTGGGGGTTGCTGCTGCCATTCCCAGATCTGCCGCCAGAGCCAGTGTCACGCTGCTGTCTATAGTTGGGGTCGCTGCACTTGCACTTCACTGCAGAGAGCTTCTGCGCAGTCTGCTGCAGCTTACCCTTGTTCCTTTCAGTCTCCTCCCACTGCACCATGATGGCCTCACACACATGCTTTATTGTGATGTCACTATGATATCATCCTTGTCTAGACTTTCTATTGTACTTATTGTCTAAGTACATCCCCTTTGTTCTGACCCACTCATTGTTCCGGGTCTTATTGTGTTCTGTCTATTGTATTTTGCCCTTATTGTACAAGTGCGTCATTGTCTCTAGACTGTATAAATAGTGTAGCTTGTACACCCTGATACTACAGTTCTCACTCTGCTGTATCAGGTATGTTCTCTCTCAGATGTAATAACATCCAGTTCTCACTCTGCTGTATCAGACACCTATTTGCTTCACTTGCAAGATCTCTGCTTACCCTGTGCCTCATATCTCACCACAGTCTCCTTTGTCACTGTGAGTATGAGTTCCATCCTACATCTGTAAATGCAATTAGCTGTTCAGAGCTGTTTGGAGTGTCCTTGAACAGCTCTGAACAGCTCTGAACACCTACTGCAGTTACAGATGGTGTCACGAACCTATGAAACTTGGGTCGTGACTCAGGCGTCTAAGACCGGTCCGCGCCGGCCCGGTCTTATGTAATCACCTTCCTAAAGGGGAAATCCGAAGTCGGAGTTTGAATTCTGTACTCCGACGATCACGTGATCGGTCACGTGATCTCCCATCGTTTATCAAGTCACCTGACGACTGAGAGTCGTACCATTCCTTGGATTTATCCGATTGGACTGCGGAGCAGTCACGTCATATGGCGTCATCGACTGCGGAGCAGTCGTACGACATTATCCTGTTTTCTCATTGGACACTATTCTTAGATGTCTCTGGAATGTTCCATTCCGCAGTATTCCGCAGCACCCGTGGGCGGCCCTAAGCCTGCCCTAAACTTACGCACAGACCATCCCTCTGGGTATATAAGCTAGCGCAATATATCGGACAGTCCCTCAGACTGTCCACCTTTGTGACATCCTCCTGACTGCCTCTTCCTCCTCTTCGCGCACAGTGCCCCTTCAGCTGCAAGACACGATCTTGCACTTAGCGCCACTATCCCTTGCCAGTCTACAAGTTCAGTCCCGTCGAGCCAGTCAGCCTCCTCCGCTCCCTCTCGAGCTCTCCACCACCCCCGGTCTTCCGTACCCCGTCGTGCCTCCCTGTCGAGTGACAGTGAGTCATCACACTTGGACAGTCTAACACAATTAGACCTGACCCTGGGTGTTCCTAAGTGTCCGACTACGACTTCTCTCAATTCGGACAGTGGGACGGAGATTCCGCGTCCTACTATCAAGAGGACGACCAGCCCCCTACCCCTCAAGTTCTCCCTCATCTCCGCCCTCCTACTACCTCCGTCTTCCGCCAATCTCCTCCCCCCCTTCGCTTCCCATCACCCCTCACTCCTGTCGACTTTGGTGGAGAAGAACCAGTTGCCTCCACCTCTGGTACTCAATACGAGTACGTACTTACCGACCTCCACGGTACCCCCCTGTCTGGGCTCCCATCGCCCATCACCAGACCCACTACTCCTATAAAGGAGGAAGAAGAAGAATTCAATCTCGAGTTCGATATCCGGACACAGGTAGCTGTCCGCTCCACCCAACGTTCCCCCTCTCCTGAGCTCGTCTACCCCGACCCCCCTTCCGAGCCTGCCCCTGCATCGCGTGCTGCCAGCGCCCCCCCTCGTGTTCCCTCTCGCACCTCCACTCCCCCTCGTGTCCCAACCCCTGACTCCCCCATCGACTACGAGCGGGTAGCCGAACAAGCCCCCCCTTTTCCTCACGTTGAGCAAGAGAATCTTGCTCCTGCCGTCCCCCTCTTTCGCCCCCCTTCGTGTCTAAACAGCCCGGAGGATCACCCCCATCCCTATACCGCTATCTACACAGCGGAAGGAGAATCTTGGCGGCCCGCCTCGGAAAGTGTCCGAGATTACCTAAATCGTCTCCCCCTTGTCCCTACCCTCGTCAACAACCCCCGCGTATTCCCCTCTGTTTCCCCCTTTCGTATCACACCCCCCCACGTCTACAGAATCTACCCTCGCTCCATCGACCCCTCCATTCACCCGGACTTCCCCCCCCTCTATATTTGCTCCAAAGCAATCTTCGACTTCCCCTGCCCAGACCTACCTTTGGGAAGTATCCGGTACGATTTTAGGGACGGATTGCGCGCAGCATTCGCCCCCCTCAGCAACCTAATCAGAGCAGGGTATATTGATACATTGGTAACGCTCGAGATTCACGACTTCCTAGACGGACGGGTTGTTACCACTTACGGACACTTGCGTTTCACTTTTCGAGGACAGATTTCTGCCCATTATCAGGGCTACTTTTTTGAAGACATTGTCCGTTCCCAGCCTTCTCTTCTTGCTCACTGTCTCCTCCCTCGCGTTCCTACCGACCCCTTTGATTTCATTTCTGCTATCCCAGACGAGCAACCTTTGTAAGCACTAGAGCTTATATAGAAGAACTGTTGCCTTGAACTTAAACCGAGTGGTTTGAACCAACGCAACTAGTAAGTTTCTCACTTTATCCTGTCTAAGGACTGTAAACCGAGCGGTTTAAGTGCCTCCATCACGACCCTCCCTTGGGTTCACTCTAACTGAAGAACAACACTTGCAACGAGCTCGTACCCAGTTTGACTCCCACCGACATCGACAAGTTGCTCGATACTACCCCCCTTCCTCCTATTACGACCTCTCTGAGAGCTCTCGCATCGACTGTTGGACAGACCCCCCCCGAGTACTCAAGAATCTTGTTGCTATCCTCGACTTTGGCGAGACCATAGCAGAAGAAACCTACAACGAGCTTGTTGACACCGACAACCTCTCACTTGTTGTCGAAGCCTGTAACGAACAACTTCTCTACTGGCACTTAAACGACATTACCACCGATCAACTCCTGCTCTGGACCAAAAGCGACTACCTTTGGTTATTTACATTCCACCTCGCCGCGACTCTATTATTGCACAACTTCGACACGGATCCCCAGTCCGTTATATTGACTGATTCCGCCTTCCTACGAAGAAATCCAAGTATCCTTCTGT